>CAUYPK010035106.1:0-26467 GCA_963574355.1 Loris lydekkerianus | reverse complement strand
AGTAGCTACCTCCTGGTCCCTTGGAGGGGTTGGTCTGGACTGGTTCTTCATGTTGCTGGGAGTTTTCCGCTGATTCTTCTTCATGAGTGATTTATTTTATCTGTTTCCTTGCCCTAATTTTCCTTTCACTTCCTCTTGCTCTTTAAGTTCCCATGCCTGTGGACTGAGGTTTTGATGAGTCCTTTTGGTACAGGACCCGAAGGATGAGAGGGTTGACGAGCAAGAAGGGATAAAAGAAAGAAAAGGAAAGAAAGGAAGGAAGGAAGAAAGACAGACTGACAGAAAGAAAGAAAGAAAGAAAGAAAAGAGAGAAAGGACAAAGGGGGTGGGTAAAAGGGAATATTGACAAAAGGAAGAGAGGCACAGAAAAAGGGAGAGAGAGCAGTACAGGTGTACAGTAGGGTACTTTGACACAACCTTAAAAAACTCCAACCTCTGGGTGTTCCCGGTTGGATGGTTCTCTTGAAGTCAGCAGCTCTTTGCTAACCTGATTGGACCCAGTACCCTACTTCCACCAATTGGAGAGGAAAGACAAAAATGCTATAAATTAAATCAAAACAAGTAAACAGAAAACTTTATGGGATACAATTGGGTGAAAAATGAAATAGTAGGGGGTAGAAACACTAGCAAAAATGAAGTTCTAATTATTGAAAAATGCAGTAATGTGAAATTGTATTTATACTAGAAAAATCGAGAAAGAAAGGAACAAAAGAAAAAGAAAAGAAAAAATCTGTACAGAAAAGGTTGAAATTAAAAAACAAAACAATGATAAAATTAAACAAAATACAAATAAACTAACAAAAACGAAAAAACCACCCCCAAACAAAGCAGTATATATATTTTGTTGAATATTGTCTGGGCAACAGGTAATATTCTGGGGTATGAGATGTTAATCACAATGCTGATACGACTGGAGGCCTCTGCTGATTTCTCAAACCCCACAGGGTGGAGACCCTAGATCTCTCTTCAGCCCTCTTAAAAGGCACTTTAGTCTTCTAGATGTGGCTAAGCAGAAGCTTTCCCAGGAAAGTGCTTGTCACTGGCATCACTGCTGAAGTGACTATCCACTTACCAAGTGTGCCAAAACTGGTCTCACTCTGCCCCCAAGGGTTAAGGCTGCAAGGTGGCTCAATCCTTGCCTATAGGCTGCTCAGTCACTAGGTTCCTAGCTCCCACCCAATTATTGCTCTGTGACCCTGAAGGCAGAGCTTGCCGGGGCAGTTCTCTTACAATTGTTCCCTGTGGCCCAGTGGCGAACACTATTAGCTCTGTCCGGCTCTGCGGCTCAGTCTGGGGCCCTAGACAACACCCAAAGTTCTCAGCACTCTTGCTCAAGCTCTCCCCAAGGCAGTTCAAGTGAGTGCCAAGTCCAAAAACACAAAAACAGTTCACAGGTAAGGCCTTTCTGGTTTGCAGTCTCACTGCTGTTGTACTTACAGCTGCTGGTGGGATTAGACCAATCGAACACATGCAACCACTGGCCAGTTTTCCACTGTTTTTGTCATCCTCTTGGGGTCCAGAAGTTTCTCGCTGACTCTCTGTATCCTCAAAGGGATGATTATAGGCAGATTCCACCAGCCAGAGATGCCTGGAGTCTTTTCTCCCCGGACTCATGGTGCCCAGTTGCAGGGAAGGTGTTACTCGGTCGCCATCTTGCTTTCATGCCTCATGCTCTTCATCTGGGGCTGGAAGAACAAAAGAAGGGCAGAACATAACTGTAGTAAGGGAGGAGCTGGGTTGCTGCAGAGAAGGAAGCAAGGGAGGTGAGAGCACACAACGCCTGCTTTTTTTCTGGTTTTGATTTGCCTGAAATATGGATGACTATCCTTTCACCCTTAGCCTATATTTACCTTTTAAGGTAAGATGAGATTCTTGTATGCAGCAAATATCTTGCCTGAGTTTTTGTATCCAGTCAGCCAACATGTGCCTCTTTAGAGGACAGTTTAAGCCATTCACATTAATGGAGAATATTGATAAGCCTGGTAAAATTTTGGATATCAAGTTTTTCCAAAGTCCAGTGGACATTTTAATCTTTTCACCCCTGTGGCAGTTGAAGTTTGATCAAAAGTTTCTGAGTGAGTTTTCTACTTTTGTGGTAGTGGATTGTGCTGGTCATTATGGAGGATAGGTCTGAGAATATCCTGAAGAGCTGGTTTGATTATGGCAAATTTCTTCAACATGTGAATGTCATTAAAGTATTTAATTTCTCCATCATAAATGAAAGTCAGTTTATCTGGATACAGTATCCTGGGTTGAAAGTTATTTTGTTTTAGGAGATTAAATGTCAATGACCACCCTCTTCTGGCTTGAAAGGTTTCAGCAGAGATGTCTTCAGTCATTCTAATATTCTTCCCTTTTTAGGTTGTGGTTTTCTTACATCTGGTTGCTTTCAGAATTTTCTTCTTCATATTAACTTTAGTGAAGTTAGTTATGATGTGCTTGGGGGATATCTTATTCGGGTTGAGTCATGCTGGGTTTCTGAAACTGTCTGCTATCTGAATTTCAGAATCTGTTGGCATGTCTGGAAAATTCTCTTTCATAATTTCATGGAGAAGAGCCTCTGTGCCTTGTGAAGCCACTCCATCACTTTCAGAGATTCCCATGAGGTGGATATTAGCCTTCATCGAATTATCCCAGAGCTCTCTGAGAGAATGATTTGTTTTTGCTCTTCATTTCTCTTCCTCTTTGAGAGTTTGGGAACATTCAAAAGCTTTGTCTTTAATGTCAAAAATACATTCTTCTGCTTGTTTCACTCTGTTACTAGGGAATTCTACTGTATTTTTCAGATCTTTGAGGGCTGCAAATTCTTGCTTCAATATGTCAAAATCTTTGGTGATGTTGTCTTTAAATTCGTTGAATTCTTGAGACAACTTTTGAATTTCTCCTCGAATTTCCAATTCCCACTTTTCCTCTATTCTATTAATCTTGTTTGCAATCCAATCTGTTAACTTGATTTCTGAATCTCAGCCACTTATTTTTGAATGGGATCTTCAGTTATATCTGCCATATCTTTCCTTGGAGGGGTTGATCTACTCTGGTTATTAATGTTACGAGAGTTTTTTCCACTGATTCCACCACATGATTATTTTACACCGTTTGACTAGATGAGTGGATAAAGATAAGTTGGGTTCAGGGCTCCAGGAGTAGTGATTAACCAGCCTTTTGTCCAAAAGCTGGGACTGAAGTCTGTACATTTTCCCCTGGAGCTTTGCCAAGGATTCATACAGCCTGAGAAACTGGGGACCTGCTTGGTGTGGTGGTGCTAAGTAACTCTGTCTTGTTTTTAGCTGGTCTCTGTCTGACCCTAGTGAATCAGTTACTCTGGGTTGAAGTCTCAGCTATGGAGAAATACTACCAATTAAGTCACCCTGCCCTCCCATAGGCAACAGTTGGAAAAGGAAAATCAAACCTTCCTACAACCACACACCCAGGGTACCACTTGGATAGTCCTTGGGCAATTGTCCCAGTTCAAGAGGTCCAAATCAATTGTCTCAGTCAGCACCTATCTCAGGTAGGAGAGTTTAAAAGGTCTCTAGCAACTAGATCACAAGGATTTTCTGACAACTCAACTCAAATATGACTTGCTCCAGTGCTCTGTGAGGTCAGGAGGACCCATCCAGCAAATAGATTAGTCTGAGAAGGTTGATCCCTCCTTCCCCACCTTGCACCTCTGTCACACCCAGTCACTGTTAACCCCGCAGGGCTGTGACCTAGTTGCCTCTAATGAGCAAATACTCCAGGGGTATGTACTTGCCTGAATCACAGGGAGATCTATGTCTCCTCAGCCAGGCCGCTGCTCTCTGCCACTATCTGGCAGGGGGATGTGAGGCCTGACAACCTCAGGCACTTAATGGAGGCTGGGGCTGTTCACTCAGTTCCAACCCTGCCCCTGAGTGATGTTATTGACAGAACAGAACAATTCTGCAGAATTTGTACCTGTCTCTGCTAAATTCCTGTGTAGAAGAGAAGCTGTTTTGAGTTCACAGAACCTGTGCCTCAGGCCTTGTCTTTGTTGCTGCCCAGTAGTTTGTATTCGCAGCATGGTTAGCTGTCAGTTCTAGCCTCCTGCCCTCCTTTGTCTAGGCTGATGATTCCCTGAGGGCTGGGTGTGTCTTAGGCTCAGTAAAGTGGTCCTCTGTGTCAGCTCCACCCTGAGAATCTGCCAACTCTGCCCATGCGTTTTCTAGTTCCCATGCTCCATCCAGGCCGGTACCACCTCAGGCAAACTCCTTACTCATGGGGCCTGCGTTTCCATCCCAGATCTTTTCTGCCAGTGGCTGCCACCAGAGAAGATGCCCGGCCTCCTCTGGTTGCCCAGAGAGACAGAGGGTGTGACTCTGGAATATCCAGGGGTGAGCCCTATTGTTGCCAAAAATGGCTGCTGCTCTGTGCCTTGGGGCACCGCTGCTCTGGTATGGTTCCCTCTCAGCTGACTGTCCTCTCCTCACTCCTGTGCCACAGAATCAGCACTGGCCAGCAGCAGTCCCTGCCCTGAATGTACCTCTCAAGATAATACCCAACAATCTGGAGTCCTGGGGAACAGGCTTCCAGACCTCAGAGTGAGAGTGGAGGGGAGTGCTTGGAGCTCAGAATTGCAGGTAGAGAATATATACAGTTTTATACAATTTTATACTTGGCAGGAGAGTGCCATGGCACCCTAGTAGGGGAAGTAGGTCCAGTTTTTAGAGGGTCTATCCTGTGGAATATAATGAGAGGACTTTTGAACTCTGCTTGTTTGTTTATGGGGTACTCCGAGCCATTCTCACAGGGAAGGGGACTCTCGTCTGCTTGGTGATGGATTTTGTACCTTTTGTTTGTATCCTTGGGGTCGCAGTTCACCTCAGCAGGGTTGATGTGCATTCTTCAACCTTCTCTTGGAGCAGCTCTAATCCACCAGGTTACTTATTAAATTTCTGTCCTTTAACTCTCCTTTTGCTGTGTTTTTAGTTCTTTTGAGTAATCATGAACATATCTGTGTTGCAGAAAATATGTCCATGGTTACTCCCATCTCAATTTATTTTAAAGAGTCAACTATATTTTAAAGTGTTTTAAAAAATAAAATTGACTAAATTGATGGCATCCTGCAGTGTTTTGTGTACTTTTGGCTCCAACTCCTTAGCTACAAATGCTTACCTGTACATAGCAGAATGTCACATGAATTTTATTTGAGGAACTTTAGCCAAATTAGTTTAAAATTTTGGTCAAAGTAGTCACTCTGTTACTTGCATAGCTTTGCCATTGAAGAAGTTATTTACTGTTGGAAATACATCTTATTTATATATTTTACCTTTGGTGGTTGGAAAAAAATGCAATTCTTCATGTGTTTTATTCTTCAAGCGTAACCTAGTTAAAACCATATGTTGAGACTTTAGTTTGTAACAATTTTCAACTGGTTAAAAAAATCCTGTGATTTGCTGACAAAGGTGTGACTTTGGTTTCTGCCATATTGGCTTAGCGTCCATAGCTCAGTGGTTATGTCACCAGCTACATACATGGGGGCTGGTGGGCTTAGTGGTTTCTTCCATATTGTTTTGCATGTATCATTCATCAAAACAAAAAATTAGGATTTTGTAATATATTTAGCCTTTTGTTTTTCACTGTTAAAAATACACTTTACATGTTTAGGGAAATTTTGTAAGGTGATGAATTGAGTGTTGACTAATTTAAATGTTTTCAAAAAAATTCTAGCGGTGTATTCTATGCTTTAGATCATATCATGTATCATTTTTATTATTTTAAAAAGATGTGGCCAGGCGTGGTGGCTCATGCCTGTAATCCCAGCATTGTGGGAGGCTGAGGAGGGAGAATTGCTTGAGCTCAGGAGTTCGAGACTTGCCTGAGTGACAGTGAGACCCCGACTCATGAAAAAAAAATGGAAAAACCCAGCTAGGCGCGGCAGCGAGCGCCTGTAATCCCAGCGGCTTCCGGAGGCTGAGGCAGCGGGGTGCCCGCAGCCCGAGTCTGAGGTTGTGATGAGCTACCACGCCCACTGCACTCTTCTCAGGGGCATGAACAACAACAAAAAGAAGAAATAAAAAATAAAGCAACAAAATAAAATAAAATAAAAAGCCAAAAAAATAAAAGATGTGAATTGTGACTGCTTCAGATTATCACTACTATCATTTTATAGCTTAATTCTATTTATGCATGTAATAATTATTAACCAATACATCAAGACACAATATGTACATAAGATGAAGTCATTGTTAATGAAAGTACGTGTAAATCTATATTTTGAATGGTCTTCGGGATAATTTTGAATTTTTGAAGCCCATTGTCTTGTCACTGATCTTCTCTTATAATGTGATATATGAAATGTTACTTTTGCCATTTTCTTGTTCACTTGAGCAAGAATTGAAAATTTGTGTTTTCTTTCATTCGTGGCTTCTTTGCTGAAATTATTCAGCCTGGGTCTATTTTGTAAGGGTTAGATTAGTTAAAACTCAGTTATATAGTTTGTAACTTCACTTTTGCTGGGATATCTTAGACTGCAATTTGCTGAATGTGTGAGAGAGGTGGAGGAATCCTGGTCATCTCTGTGTTTGGATACCTCCTGTATCTCATGTACCCTTCGCATTTTCACACAGAGATCAAGTGCAGATACTAGTATGGGTACACACATTAATTTGAGTTATACTTGTACTACATCTCATTTTTAAAGATATGATATAGATAAGCAAAAATTATACTATTTTTTCTGTGTTCCCAAGAAATCATCTTGCACATTTTTGAACATGTGTACTCCACCCCTATGTTGAAGACCACTGGTGCTCTGAGAGGATAGTCTGACGGTAGTAGAAGCAGATCTAAGTTGGAGGGGAGAGAGATTGGAGGCTGTAATAAGAAGTTGAGAAACAAATGTTTTCTAGAAACACTCAAGGAATTAAACACCTGTTTGATCTCAAAGAGCTTTTAATTACACAAGAAGACAAACATATGCTCATGAAACAGTTCCAGGACAGTTACCCAGCCATGAATCGATGATTTGGGTAGGACTGAAAATTGAGGAGTATGAGGAAGAAGTGGCCTTCCTTTTCCCATGGAACCTCCTGCTCCTTAATGACAATGTTGTGCCAGGGTGATTCTTTCTTGTTGATTAAGTCAGCTTCATCCAGGCTAATTACACTGAGAATATGGTAAGTCCCAAACACTCTAATATGAATAAATTTTGTGATATTTTAACACTTTTCAGAGTTTCCATGCCACAATGCCTGGCACATTTTATTGCTCAGTGATTATTAGCTGTTGTTAATGACAGGATTAGCAGAAAGGGAACAGCCTTGTGGGTATCTATGAGCAGGCATGTGGTAGAGGAAGGGCTAAGGACATACTGAATCTATTTTAGGATACTAAGCAGTTCTGTGAGAAGGGTAAAATGCATAAAGTGTACTTTAAGTTAATATGTGCCTTCTTTAGGGGGATTGGAGAAAATGGCTGATGTGGAAGGTTCAGTCCTGAGCCTAAGTGGGGGAGGTAGATTTTGAGAGGAGTTGAACTTTGAGTTAAGAAGTAACCATTGACATTTGGTAAAATTAAGGAGAATGAGAACAGAAAAAATTCCCAGTGGGAACATTCACTCCACACAGGTCATGCATAAAACCAGTTTCTGTGGTACTGGTACTTTTCCAGTTTCTGTGTGTGTGTGTGTGTGTGTTTTTTTTTTTTTTTTTTTTTTGAGTATAAAATTGTGCTCAATTCCATCTTGCAAATAAACTTATCATTTATTCATTTTCTACACACACTTATTAAGCGCCTACTGTGTGCTAGATACTGTTCTAGGTGTTGGGAAACAGCAGCAAACAAAAGAAACAATCCTTGCTGTCATGGAGTTTACATTCTACCGGGGGCAATAGACACAAAGGTAAGTGATAAGAGAAATGAAGTAGGATTAGGGTTTGCAGGATAGCCTCTGTGTGTGTGTGTGTGTGTGTGTGTGTGTGTGTGTATGTGTGTTGCTGTCTCTGTGTGTCCTATCTTAGATTACCTAGAACACAGAGCCGAAGGCACAGCTTACATCCTAATACTTGTAGAAGATGCAAACCCAAGGCAGCAAAAATGAGGGAAAAAGGAACACAAAATGGGGAATCAGAGAAATAAAAAGTGATGCATTTTTGAACTGGCCACAGCTTTAAAAGGAATAGCAGGTTGCTTTGTCACTGAGGACATTTCCAGAGAGGTCATATGGCCCTTTGTGCTTCAAAACTGGTAGAGGGAGGAAGAGAGAGCAATTTGTGTCAGTTTCTTTCCACCTCTTCTTTTTTACTGATCAAACTCATCCAACAGGATGTCTTATTTCTGATCTGAGCTATCTGCTCTCTCAGGGCAGCTGCGAGGCCAGAATCTTTACGGATCTAGTTGGGTTGGACCTGGACTCAGGAGCTCCAGAGGGCTGACTCTCTCCCTGCTGGGAAAGTCAAGTCTGTCAGGGGAGGTAAGAGACTAGCAAAAGAAGGTGACAACCAGGGCTTTAATTGCAAATTGTTGATGTCTGGGGACAGGTGGAGCAGATATGGTCTGAGGAGGCACATCAATTGGATGCAGGGCACGAACTCCTTCATCTATGGTGGTCAGAGCTCACTGGTAAGGTGCTATTTGGGCAGAGTTCTAAAGCAAGTGAGAGGGTCAAACATGTGGACATCTTCCAGAAATTTCTTCTGCCAGAGGGCACATCAAGTGAAGAGAACTGAGGCAAGAACTGGAGGTGGGAGCAGAGAGTGTTTGAGGAGTAGAAGGGAAGCCAGTGAGACTGGATTAGAACAAATGAGGGAAAGAGGAGGTGGGAGATGAAGTCAGAGGACAGTGGGGGCCTGGGCCATGGCAAGGTCATCATTGGCTTTTACTCTTAGTGAGGTAGAAGCCACCGGACAGCTGGAAGCAGAGGAGTGACATGGTGTGACTTGTGTTTTTAAAGGATTTTTCTGGCTTTTAGATGAGGATAAGAGGCCAGTTTGGAGACTCTAGGATCAGGTGGCAAGAGACTAGATTCTGATTATACTAAATCAGGGCTGCTGGGGTTTGCTAATGGGTGGATGCAGAGAAGGAAATCACTGATGGTTCTAAGAGTTTGAATCTGAGCAACTGGTAGAAGAGAAATGAGTCTCACTAAGGCCAGGTTCATTTCTTTTGATAGGAACTTATGTAACGAACTGTTGCTGAATGCAGTATGCTTCTCTCTTCCTTTCTCTCCCCTGCTGTAGGGTACGGCAGGAGATTATTCTCACCAAAGTTATGTCGAGCCCCATTGGTCCCTGGAGTGAGTAGCTGGAGGGAAGAAAACCACCAACAGCACAGATAGGTCCCCAGCCCCAGCAGGGTGCAGATTGATGGGGTTACATGGAAATATTTCCTCTTACCCATTGCCTGACCAAGACAACCATATAGAAGGTCAAAAAGGAGAAAAATATATGCTCTGAACCCTGAGTGATGGATACAGGGCCCAGGTAGACCAAGGAGGGGAATGAGAAAACACCCCCGCTCCCGGTGTCCTCTCTTTGGTGGCAGCAGCCCTAGAATCACAAACATGGAAGGGACCACCCTGGAGCCAACTGCTTTCCTGTGCTGTTGGTCCCCATAGCTAGAAAAAGGCAGGGAGGGAACAAGGTCCCCAGGCACAGCTTCTGCCAACACCTCTTTATTTCCTTGTTTCTGCTGCTGCTGCTGGACAGGCCCTCATTTGTCTCTTTTAGGACCATGGAGGGGCAAGAGCCAAAGAAGGGCTGGACCCGGGTTCCAAGGGCACAGGCAGTGTGGCTTTTAGCTGTGTGTTCATAGGGTTGCTTTACCTTCACAGAGTGGCACATACTAAGGTGGATTGGGCTTGGCTTGATGTCCCCTTATGTACAGAACTGAAGAAAAGTGTATCTCAGAGAAAAAAGAAAAACTATTGCTGATTTGGATCTTCCGCTGTAAAATATTCTGTATTGAATGCACCGATGAGCATAGTAAGCTCAACTCATTTATGTTTCTTAGATCCATTGGGTGCAAGCAGGGTGAAATTTAAAATTTCCATTATGTGTTAAATCTAGTTGTAGGGACTCTGTCAAAGACAGAGGCAGAATTTAGCCCTAAAAGTAATAAATCCCCTGTGTGGTAGTGGTGGTGATGGTGGAGGTGAGGTGTGTGTGGTGGTGGTTATGGCGTGTTGCTGCACATGTGGGGAGGAGTGGTGAAATGTGTGTATTTTTAGTAGCCCTGCAACGAAGGCAGGCTGGAAGTCCCATACAATATTTTAGATTGCTTACCATGTTGTCATACTGGTTTTCATTGTTATTGATGCTAAACACTCTAAGAATATTTCTGGCTTGTGCAAAAGGTCCTGAATATTTCAATGATTTATGAGACAAAGAAGCTTCCTAGATGTCTGTAAAACAACACTGATAGCTTCGACGAATGCAGTGGTAAGCATTTATTACAGCACCTGGAACACAGTTACCTGGCTGCTTTTTGTTCCATCAACAAGTTGTGAAAAAGTCTTGATGGAGCTTTTAACCATAAAACATCTTAGACAATAATCTGTTTTTAGAAGATTAATCCCATCTGAAATAGAAAAGCAAAAGATAAACAGCTTAAAAGAGACCAGAGAAATAGATCCTGTTACAGTTGAGGACAATACTATTGTTCTACACTTAAGAAAACTTAACAGGAGAAAAAAAATCCGATAAGAAAAATGGGTTGATCCATGTTTATGAGATGAAATCAGTTATAATATTTTTTGCCACGTGTGTTAAAGGGGATGCAATAAATAGAACTCTACTTAGTTAATAAAAAGAAAAGATGAAAGTTTTATTGGAGAAACCCTTTTGGTTCATACAAATATTTGAAAACTCACCTCCCCCAACAACTCTCCAAATCTTTTATTTATTATTTTTATTTTTCACCCCAAGCTTTCTGAATAGAATGGGTTCAAAACTGAATGAATGCTGGGGTCCAGCCAAGAAGGATACAGATGAGACCTAGTTGGCAGAAGTTCTACTTGGGACAAAGATTTTAATTACAGGGAGAAAAATAATTTGATGTGTCCTCTGACTCTGAAGGGATTGTGGCTAGGTTGTAATATTATGCTTGTTGTGTTTTATATCCTTAGTAATAGAGGATTATTATCAGCAACATCAGTAAGAAGGCAGGGCTGCATCTGTAACTCACCCCAGCTGGGCAGGAGAAACTGATCTGGGTTTTAGTGCAGCTCAGGGCACACTCTGAATGATTAGCAAATATGAATACTCAGTTTGTGCCTTGTGGGGAGAGGCACTTGGTGACAAATAGCACTCTTCAGCTTTTAGACAGACAGGCTCAGGGAGAAGATACGCTACTTACCCACAGGGTAGTAGCATATGACATTTACCGCCCCAAGGAGATATTGCAGATGGAAAATATTACCAATTCCAGGGAAGCTTTTAGATACATTTATATATAATACCCATAGAAGGCTGAGTGCTTCTGAAACATTCCAGAATCTTTGAACTTCCTTTTCATTCCCTAATTGTCCTTTGACAGTGAACCTGTCATTCATGATGCCTTTAATGTGGTATCTTTTATGTTCTAATTTCAGAGAAACCTGAAGTAATGAAGAAGTCATTTGTCATAATGTCAAATAAATAAATTTATTTATTCATTTAATTAGTTAATATTTATTCAGCACCTATTTACAGGGGATTAGGCTGGCAATGATAAATAAGAAATGAAAGATAAGTGTTTTTATAAGACTTCTATTATCTGGTAAATAATAATAGTATTATGTTGTTTCTCTAAGCTACATAAATCCTGGTTGAAATGGTAAGACATTAACAATAACAGCATTTATTTCTTTGGTTCTCTTTTTATCTATAACTGTAAGACCTCTGCTTCTGGTGAAGGGACCTGCACTTACTGTTGGAAGTCCTGTGTGTCTCCCAGGGGTACCATGTATGGCCCCATTTTCTGACCCTGCTGCTCTGGCTCTCTTCTGCTTAGGCTGCCACTCTTTTGGCATTTCTCTATCTCTAGGGCCCACGGCTGAGCTGCTCTTCATGGGTTCCACTTCTTTTCCCAGCCACCACTGCTGTTGATGTGTGGGATTCCTTAGGCAGCAACTCTGCATCACACTTTCTGGAGTCCGCAGGGTTTCAGAGCCACATCATATTCTTGGCAGAAGTAGATACACTATCACACTCCCAGTTTGAGGTCGCACCCATGAAATGTGGGCATTTGTGCCAACTGTCTTAATGAGCTCTACTGCAACAGCTCTCCTTGTTCCCATTCGCAGCTTTCACTCCCTAACATTTTCTCTTTCTCTACCTTTCTCTCTGTTCCTCTCATCATAAACTCAAAGGAAGTTCATGGGGATGGAGCATTGAGGAAGGTGAGCGTAGGATGGACAGATCCAGGTGACAGCTCAGAATCACCCTTCTCCTCCAATAACCAGTTATTTGACTGTCTTATATCTCTGATTCCCTTTCCCATAGGATAAAGTTCTCATGGTCCTTGTTGTAAATGGACTTGTAGTTGGCCTACTTTATCATACCTGCTTTATCACACCATGGTCAAACATCATAGTCTGAAGTCTATTAATAAAAATTTACATCTGAAACTCATCACAAAGCATTTACAGAGACTCTGGTCTCATTTTTCTCACAAGAGCACAGGATTTTATTTGTCATTTCACAAATGGAGGCATTGAGGTTCAGAGATGAGGGCTGTACAGTTTAGGCTTTGCATGCAGATCAGCATTCAGGTCTCTTCACTCACTGGCCTCCACATATGTCTTTTACTTTCCTCTTTTTGTATCTCTCCACATGAATCTTGTGCCCAGTTATATACAGAGAACTGTGTGCAACTTCTGAGTGCCCCATGCTGCTTTCACTTTAGTGACTTGACAGAACTGTCTTAGATTGTGTTCCCTAAAAACAGGCTCTTAGATGGAGAATTGCATGGAAAGTGCTCTTGGGAGATTCACTCACAAAGAAGAAAGGAAAGATTGTTAAGGAATTGAAGAAAGAGAGATCACCAGGAAGCGAGGAAGGCCCGATTAAGCAGAAGGAGAAACTGATGTGCAAGGTGATTGCAACTGAGATCTTAGTCAGTCCTACAGGGAGAAAAACCTTGGGCAAGACAGTTCCCAGAGGCTAAAGGAGATTCCCAGCCAAGAACAAAGACATGAGTGGTCAGCACCTGATATTACCAGCAGCTGGAGTGTATCAATCCAGGAGAGGGGGTGGGGTGAAATAATAGAATATCTAGAAACACACATATTTTCTTACCACCTCAGTGTCCTCACACAGGGTAATTGTTCAAACTCACACATTTTAGTTGTTTCATATTTAAATCATTTTTTCTTGTGCAATTTTCTTGACTTTCCAAGTGAAATTCTTTTCCTCTCCCCACCATGAGGAAATAAACATGTGTTTGAATTTAATTGCCAAGCTTTACTTACTTCTTTTTTTTAAAATAAATGCTATGAAATATGCTTTTTTTGTTAAAGATATTTTTCTTGAATCTCCTGACCCACCATTCTATTTTAGAATAACTATTCACCAGTCCTGCCTTACAGCTCTCCTCTTGGGACAAGTGTTCATTGAATTCCTGCTTTAGAAATAATATTTCTGAGATTCTATGTCTTATTGCTTCTTGTATTTCTATTATAGCCTCAAGTTACTTTTTTATTTTATTTTTTGCCAGTCATCAATTTACTTAACAGATCACTTGAGTCTTGTGGCTTGTCACTTATTAGGAGGTTTTCTTATCTTAAAATATGCCAGGGCTTTAGATCAGTGGTTTTCAACCTGTGGGTCATGACCCACAGGAACTGTATTAAAGGGCTGTGGCATTAGGAAGGTTGAGAACCACTGCTTTTAGACAAAGCTTCATTTCTTCAACCAAGTGTAAATCAAAGAATCTTTAATCCAATCTCTAATTTGTAATCCTCCACTTCAAGATGTCCCACCTTTTCAGGCAAAATCAGTGTATACTTTCCATGTAATTCTTATCTCCCTCAAAAGGATAAAATTAAACTGTACCCCAGCCATGGCAAGAGCACCTGCTCTCACGTCTTCTCAGTCATAGTTCTCTGGGCCATGGTCACAAATATTTAGCTCAGGATAAAACTTTTAAGTTATTTTACAGAGTTTGGATTCCTTTCCACTGACAGAGGCATTTTAGCACATTACCTCACAGGGTAACAAAATATGACTTAGCTTCTGTTTTGTACCAACTTACCTTTTTTTTTTTTTTTTTATAAAACATTAGCAGAGATAATATTTTTGTCTACAAATATATTTTGCCTTTGCTTTTTATTTTGGTATGAATGGATTTTTGGATTTAAAATAATTTCTACTTGTAACTTTAAGAAATTACTCCATTGTCTCTCAAAAGCTAATGTTGCTGATGAGAAGTCTGATGCCTTTGTGATTCTCCTTCCTTTGCAGGTGACCTGTCCTTCTGTGGTGGCCATTTTTAGATCATCAATATAAATTCTTCTCAGAGATCTGGAATCTCATTAAGTTATCACTAGGGATGGTTCTTCTTAAGGTTATCCTGTTAGGCACTTGTGGTTGCCTTTAATTTCATGACTTCCGCCTTTTTTTCAGCTCTACAAATTTGCCTCCAATTGTTTTCTTCCCTTTCTTACTTTCTTCTTGTGTTTCATTCATGAACCTCTTCACTGATTCTCTGTGTATTTTTTATGTCTTTGTATTTTTTTCTCAGGGTTTTGGGAGATTTACTCTTCTTTGCCCCCCCCCCCCCATACCTTCATTTGCCACAATCTATTATCTTTGAATTCTCCTTTTTATGACAATCAATTCTTGTTTTACAAATGTAGGTTTTCCACAACCTGTGGCAAGGGACCTGGGCTTTCATACTTCTGAACCTCTCAGTCATTAGGATGCGCAAAAGTGTGTTCAGTAGTTTGAGGGCATTTCTACAAAAAAGATACTGACAGAGTGTGCAAATATGGATGTAGCACAGAAGTTATATACTACTGAAACAATTCTGACTGTGGTGTGACTTTTTTTACTCAACACTATATAACATGAGCTCTATCTCATTTTAAATTTATTAAAATCCTACCTGAGCATTTCTTGGGACTTATCATGACTTTACATATTCCCACATTCAAAGGTCTCTTGAATTTACCACTCAACAATTTCTCTGGGTGTCACTTATTGACAAGATGGGGTGAAACCAGGTAGAGTAGCAAAAATGGTCAATGGGAGGGAATATGAAGAGTTATCATTACATACAAAGAAGCTCTGATACAGGGGTGTCCAATCTTTTTTCTTTTCTTTTGCACACTGGAAGAATAAGTGTTGTATTGGGCCACACGTTAAATACACAAACACTAATAGAAGTTGATTAGCAAAAAAAAAAAAAAAAAAAAAAAAAAAAAAAAGTCAATGCATTTTAAAAATAATATCTGACACCACAGATAAGTATAGGCCTCAAATAATTACATGTGCCCCACAGGCTGCAGGTTGGATATCCCTGTGAGGGAGAATTACAGTGGGAAGTGTGGATTTTGGGAGAAGTCTGAAAAATATGGTCAGAAGTTAGATGCTTTTTGGCAAAGAATGAAGAGAAGCTCCTATTTAAGGTATACATTTTTCTTTATTCTTGATTTCAGTGCTGAAATGATTGCAAACGAATAAATATTTACTGCAAGTAAAGAATAAAGGATTGAGAAATCATTTCTAATCCCAGAGATAATGGTGCTGGTATGACACTTCCCTCCTAAGAACTTTCAATAGACCAGAATACAGAAGAACTCAATTTTATGTAATACATTACAGTTATTTTAGATTATAAAGTCTGATAATTGTGAGCATTGCCTAGGTTAGGGTTGAGCTTGATTTATTTCAGAAGGCTTTTTGGCATAAGCTGTTACTTATCTTTTTAGGCATGGTACAAAAGAAGCAATAACTTCCTGCCCCAGTATAACTTCCACATTTCTCCCTGAGCCCTCCAATAAAAATATCTTCATTTGATTTTTTTTAAAAATTCACTAGATTGAGAATTGCATACTCTTGGGAAAAATCTTCAAAAGGGCTTTTCATTGATAAATGGGCTAGTTTTTGCCTGTGAAGGTTACAACATATCATTATATGATGACATTGCTCAGAGGTATCTTATTTACCTATGAAAAACTTGTTGGTCTTTACTGACATGACTGGATTAATGCATGCATTCATATCAGGGTACCAAGTCCACTCACCCCCATTAGGGGGAAAACCCTGCCTTTTACTTCTTTGGTGTCTCTGTAGATGAGGTAGGGCAGGGTTGTGCCCACAGTTGGTGTGGTTATAGTAAAGGATATCAATTTATCAACTTTCTCTGAGACTTTGTTGGCAACCCTTGGAAATACTCGATATTAGTATAGATTTTGTATTTACTGAGAAATATGCTCTAAGAGAATATTCAACTCTGAAATTTTGAGAAAGGGACCCAGCAACCATATGGATATGAAGATAAAAATTATTTATTAAATTTAAACATTGAATATAAAATAAAATGAGCATTATTCTTTAATCTTATAAACTGTGAAACAAAATAAATCAAGTCCAGTAGTTTCAAGTTGACACAAAAAACAAGTTTTCCCTGTCTTCCTTCCTAGGACTCATAACATTGGTATACATACGAAAATAAACCTGACATCATCGTAAATATTTTTATATTTCACCACTATCTTTTCTTTGGCATTAGCTCAGCCTTTGAATTTTGAAATATATAGGCATTAATAAAAAATTTTAAATTAATGAAACACAAACAGTAGGTATATAGATATTTTCTCACGTTTAAAGGTGTCTTGAATTTGCCATGCAAGAATTTCTCAGGCACATTTAAAAGGCTTTCAGGTTAACTATTACAAACCCAAACATTACAGTTCTGAATTCATCCATCTTCAGAATCTAGGAAACAGATCAATATTAGGGCTGTTTGAATTTATAAGCAAACCTTTCAAAGGGGCCTGGTCCAAGCAAGAACAATTCTTTAATTAGTTATGTAACATTTTAGGAGCCAATTTTGATATAAGTACCCACTACATAAAATTTTTTTGTCTTTATTAATGGTCTGTGATAGGCTAAGTGTGCAGATTTATGCTTTAGCAAGAAAAGTACAATTGAACATATTTTGTTTAAATTAATAAAGAACTGTAGAGAGAATTGGGGGTTGAAGGATTAGGTAATGAATAAGAGAAACAGATGCAGATGAAATACGACTTCCTTTGTGTGGTGTATTTCAGGGAATCTTTAATTCACCTGAATATGGCCATGAGTTATGCTTAGAGTATTATATTAGAATTCCTAGTAGAAAGGGATTTAGATAAACACGTAAAGTTAAATATGGTTAGACAGTAAAATATTGATTGCTTACCACAAACAATGTAGCAGGGTATCTAACACTTGTTTTCCTTGTGGAACATAATAAAGTAATTAATTTATCTCTAGCTGAGTTTTATTTGTGATTTTCTTTTTCGTGAAGCAGATTTAAATGTATTTTGTTCATGTCTCGAACAGCTCTGTATTTGTGCTATAATAACCCTGTGCCATTTGTGGCAACACTTTAATAATCATCACCTTGGAAATGGGGATACTTTCTTCTTCTTTTAAATAGTAAAATACAAGCCTCAGTAGTAAAATAGCACTTCAGATATAAAAGCTAATGACTAATAGGAGAGTTCTGACCCTCTGAATTGCATTTACTGTTCACCAATGATTATGTCATTAGGAATGAATTAGATAGTCAATGAGGTGAATCTTCAAATCAAAGCTGCCACTTTGAAATTTTCAATAATCTGTTCACTTGTAGGATTAGGGTGGTATTTAACAGCCATTACTGTCCTATTGCTGGGCTTATGTGGCCATGAAAAACAGTTTCTTAGGGTATCATTTTTCTTTCTCTCCCTCTCTCTCTTCCTTTTTATTTTTTAAGAGTAATCATATTTTTTGAAGCTTGAGTTCTCTGATTATATACTCTTAATGTAAACAGCAGAGTAGACCCAAACTAACATGTTATTTACTATCTGGAAATTTCAGGAAAATGAAGAGTTGTGGTGTTGAGCAGAAGTCAGAAGACTGTTCTGAAAAGTGGATGTGCCAGAAATGTTGATGGGTAATGATTCTTTTTCTTACCTCTTATTTGTTTGTTTCTACGTACCATTTTTTTTTCTAGCTCAACAGTGAAAAGAAATATGATATCATTTTTTCTGGTCTGCTGGGGAAATTCATTCATGATTATTTATTTATTGTTTGGCGACAGAGTCTCACTGTGTTGTCCTCAGTAGAGTGCTGTTGCATCACAGCTCAGCAACCTCAAACTTTTGGGCTTAAGTGATTGTCTTACCTCAGCCTCCCAAGTAGCTGGGACTACAGATGCTATTTTTTTCTTTTCTTTTTTTTTTTGTAGTTTGTTTAGCAGGCTCGGGCTGGGTTTGAACCTGCCAGCCCTAGTGTATGTGGCCAGTGCCCTAACCACTGAGCTATGGGTGACAAGCCATCATGATCTTTTAAATCTTATTTTAATAAATACTTGCTTTTTCATTGCAAAAGCATTACTTTTGTTCTTTTGTGGATACTCAACCATTTGTAGAATTGGAACAAAATCTACAACAGTGGCTGCCATATATTGCATGTTTGCCATGTCTTACATGCCATGCTAGAGACATGATCTGTGACATCCCTGGTTATTACACACCTAAAAAAAGGGATTTTAATCTCCTCTTTGTAGATGACAAAAATTAAAATTTATATAGTTAGTAAGTTGATGACCTGAAAAAATCTGAATGCAAGTTCCAATGGAATGTAAGCTACACAAGGGCAGATGGGTTTGTTTGTTGATGTCTCTCTAGCATGTAGAAGAATGCCCAACACCACTTAGTGGTAACAATATTTTCTGGGTGAGTAGACAAAGATATATTTAGTTCCAAAGCCTATATGCTTTTGACAACACAGTCTTATTTCCTTCTTCCCCACCATGAGTGGAACCTTATGGTAAGAGAATATTTTAGGTTAAGATTAAGATTCAGAATCTTAGTAATTATCTAAAAAAATTTCTAATTTTTATCTAAAAAAATTATCTAAAAAACATTTGACATTTTCCCTTTGGCTCATGGGATGATAGAAATTCAGAATTCATTGTAAAGTTGCAGAAGGATACACACACACCCTAGTATATGTCTGCTGGCTGCCTTTCTTTTTTTTTCTTGAGACAGAGTCTCACTTTGTCACCCTTGGAAGAGTGCCATGATGTCACAGCTCACAGCAACCTCAAACTCTTGGGCTTAAGTGACACTTTTGCCTCAGCCTCCCAAGTAGCGGGGACTATAGGCATCCGCCACAATGCCTGGCTATTTTTAGAGAGAGGGTCTTACTCTTGCTCAGGCTCATCTCCAACCTGTGAGCTCAGGCAATCCACCTGCCTGGATCTCCCAGAGTAGCATTACAGGCAAGAGACACTGTGCCCGGCCTACCTTTAAAATTTTTTTTGACAATGAAATCACTCACTTCTGCAGATTGTGCCTAAAGTATATCCCAGACTACTTCAGAATAATTGTTAAAGATCATGAATGGCTAAAGATCATCCAAGATCATTCTAGCCTGGAAGAAGAGGCATGGCTATCTTAACATGGCCTGTGTTTCTGGGAAAACCTAGGCTTCTCCTTCTGTATTAGTCTGTGCAAGCAGTTGTGGGCCCAGGACATCATGAAGTAGAGAGACTCACTAGATAAAATATGGTCCCTGTATGCTGAGGAGATGTATACATGTAGGTCAGTTTTGATGGATGTTGTGGCTACCAAGGTTGTTCTGTTTACCCAGCATCTATTTCACTTTATTCTGGTAGCATCACCTGAAGTTTCCTTCTGGGAACCATTTCTGGTCTGGTCAACACCTCCTCCTGTACTCTATCCCCCCAGTTACAAAAATTGATACAGAAATATGTGAGTGATCCAAATTGGTCCATTTTACTTCGGGTCTTGAACTTTGCGAGGGCATTGGAAAGGGGAGCCCTCTCATCTGGACCTACTTAAACTGGTAGAATGTTAGTTTCAAGCTTCCAGAGACTGCCATGGAGAAGAATCTTGACTGAGACTGAAGCTAACAAAGAGGAAAACCAAGAGACCTGGAAACAATGTTTACATTCCTGGATCTAGCCAGCCCTGAAGCTTAATCTACTTTTGAATTTTTAAGATACATGAACTACTACATGTCCTCATTTGCTTAAGTGTCTTTGAGTGGGGTTCCCGTAGTTGGTAATGGAATGAATTCCAACCCATACAATGGCTACGAACCTTCTTATTTAGATACAGACTTCCCTTCTAGTTTGTCTTCCATTTCTTTGTTAAAATGGCCTCAATCATTACAAAAACACATTATAAGGAAATGATCAACATTTGGAAACCCTTGGCTTGGGAGTCCTTCATTTGATTTATGTAACAGCAGAGTTGTGGTATTCCATGTGATACTGTGCACCAAGTGATTGAAAAAGAATTTTCTAAATGTGTCTAGTAGAATAATAATGTGGGATTTCTAAATAGGTACCATGAGGACAAAGTCACATATCTTTCAGAAATATTGGGTAAAACAAAGTTAAGTGGTTTTATTTTCTGTAATATTTGTTCTTAACACTAAGAGAAACTAAGAATTTTTAAGAGGGCTGTAAAATATGTAAAGTCCTCCAAGCATTTAATCATTGAGCTAAAGGCCAGGCATGGTGGCTCACACCTGTAATCCCCAGGTAGGTGGATTGCCTGAGCTCATGAGTGTGAGCCCAGCCTGAGCCAGAGCAAGACCTCGTCTTTAAAAAAAAATAGCCAGGTGTTGTGGCGGGTGCTTGTAGTCTCAGCTACTTAGGAGGCTGAGGCAAGAGAATTGCTTGAGCCCAAGAGTTTGAGATTGCTGTGAGCTGTGACAAAGTGAGACTCTATCTAAAAAAAAAAAAAAATTATTGAGCTCCTTGCTAGTTTTTTTTTTTTTTTTTTTTTTTTTTTTGTGGTACTTTTGGGATTTGGCTGTGGAGAATATATTTGGGGAAATATCCTGAATTATGATTGCTGAGGAGATTTTTTAATGATCTTTCCCAGGAAGGATAATGGCATCCCTGTTCTAGGACAATAGGTTTTTGACTATTTCTTTCTTTCTTCAAGCTGGAAGCAAATGTCTACCAAAGACGGTTTAAAAACACCTCTCTCACTGCCTGGTGATTGGTGAGCTTGCTGATCTTGTCTGCCCAAAGAAAAAACTCTGTGTGTGTGTGTGTGTGTGTGTGTGTGTGTGTGTATGAGAGAGAGGAATAGAGTCAGAGAACTGGAGGCTGATACCTGGTTCATTGATATTCTTTTGTGGGGATCAAAAAATGCTAATAAATGGGCTTCTTTACTCTGATAACAAGTCAAGATTCTGGTGGTTAGTCCTCAACACCTTGGTCATTTAATGAAGTTTAATTTCATTAAAATTTTGATAAATTTCACTAAGCCTTATTCAGGTTCAGTTGTGCTACAAGTTACAAAAGGGCAGTGATACTGTACTTGTCAGATGGAGAAACTGACGTTCAGAATGTGAGGGATTTGCTAAGAGCACATGCAGAGTTAACGGTGGAATTAGTGCTTAAACTTTTCTCTAATGACCATGTGCATTTTCCTTGGCCATATTTCTCAAAATGGGTTGCAGTTATTTTACAACAGACCTATAAAACATCTCCAAAGTCATCTTACAATCACAAGTTAGTAGGATTATCATAAATATATTATCACTGTATTTTAGTCACTTATAAAAGTGTATGATATTGTATGTAGATCTTCTTCCATAGGTAAGAAAACCATTCTCTGTTAAGATAGAAAAGTTTTATTCAGTCTATAACTGTTGTAAATGAAAAAAGTAAATTACTTTAACAGGATGGTTAAGATTGGTTCTCTATTGTTTTAAGTATGTGCTCAAGTAACTTATTTCCTAAATATGGCTTTTGAGAAAATGATCTGTCAAAACAAAAGTCTGGTTTTTTTAGTTATCTTTCTTTGAAACATACATTTTTACTACAATCAAATACAACCAATTAATGCTCTTTAGAGCAAAAGACATGCAGTTAAGTTCAGATTTCAAAGTTAACTTCTCTGAAGGACAGAGTTCACATTTTAAAAAGTCCTTGATTCTAGTCTGCATGGTTTATTCCTTCTAATAAAAAAAACTGGTTTAAAATGGAATTGTGTAAGAACTTGCTGAATTCATATTTCACTTGACTGAAACAGTTGCTTCTACTTACTTCTGTTGTTAAATGGCATTCAAAGTCAAACCAAATAGACCCCAAATGCACAAAGACCATGCTATAATTTTTTTCCTCTTAGAATTAATTGATTTTCAAAGTCACTGAAGCATTTTTGTTTTTGTTTTTCTTTTCTTTTCTTTCTTTCTTTTTTTTTTTTTTTTAAGATGTCTGCCATCTGACACATCCTTTGCTGGGTATTCAGAAACATGCTTATTTGCTCTTTGTCTGCTTTAGGAGGTGGATTCTTTCCTGTTAGCCTGGTTTATCTGCATCTGCAATAATTACTTGGATGGTGAATTAAATGAGTTACACCTGAGTTAGTTGAGAGCTTTAATCTGCCTGCATGAGTAGGAAAATTCTAAGCTTCTACTGAACTGAAAACCCAATTCGCTGGCAGGGATAGACAGTGACAATGGTCTCAGCTAATGAGGTTCTTTTGGAAAGTATTGAATAATTATTTAAAAATTCATTCATTGACTGCTCTGGCTGTTAGGACAAGGCCTCATTACCCATATGGTCTCCCTGCCTGGGCCTCTCTATGCTGTGGTTGGTATAACTTTTTCAGGAGAGTCCACTCTTCAAAGCATCAATGACCACATTTTAACAATAGGAGCAAATGTGTGATAGACCTGTGTTTCTTAACCAAATTGAAATTTTACATTTGGCTAACAGTATCTCATACTGAGGGAAAAAAAATGGCTGTTCCATCTTCTGTTTGTTTGTAAAGAGCAACAAGCTCTTGGCATCAATATTCATAGTAGGTTTTCAAACACTCAGCAGAAAACATCAATAGCATCTGCTCACACCCCATCACCCTACCCCACATGCATTTGGTGGATAGCGCAGCTAGCTGGATGGTTAGATTCTGCACCTTTCTATATTTATACTCAGCTCATGAACTAACTCTAGCATAGTTAGAAAGTTTCTCAAAGCAGTTGCATTTTGGCTTCGGCTTCACTCATGAGGCCCAGACTACTTGGCCAAATAGAATAACTACACCAAATTCTATGGAGTCCAGTAGAGCCTCTGACTTGTTAAAGGACAGTGATGATCCTTAGATATAGAGTCAAAAGTCCAAGATTTAAATCATAGTTCTGTACTATCTTTGAGATCCTGGTCAAGCATCTTTACTTTAAAAATTAGCCTTAATTTTCCTCATCTATAAATATGAGGATTGTATTTCAATTTCTACTTACCCCACAAGGTACCCAGTTCCATTGGAGAGAATTTTTCCTTTTTATCTTTAAAATTTTTATATGCTTAAGTAAGTGTATACTTTACACCTTCTTGTCACAGATTTGTCCTCTGGAGAATGTCTACCTCCATTCCACATGACTGACCTTTCCATTTTTGTGGACTGTTGAACCATTGTAATCAGCTTTATTTACTATGATCATGGCATTGTTTCCCAAACCTTCATCTTCCTGCTCATATTCTAGGAGGCCATTATTTTTCTCAATGTACCTGTTAAGACATTGCATCTACAACTGAACACAGAACTCAGTTGGGGGTTGTATACCTGTGTTTAATATATCTCTATTCTGTAGATTTCAGAATGCAGTTAATAGATTGCCTCAGCTACATTTTGGCAGCTAAATTTACTGACTTCTTATTGAGATTTTAGTTCATAAAACCCACAGTTCTCTTTCACATGAAATTCACAAGTCTGCCTTCCCATCCTTGATAACAGAGATGTGACAGCTAGCATGCATCAGGCTCTTCCAATGTATAAGGTATTATGATAAATGGTTTGCATACATTAACAACTTTAACTCTTACAACAGACTTTTATGACAAATTTTATTGTTTTCCCTGTTTTACAGAAGAGAAAACTGAAGCATGCAGAAAAAGAAATATGATTTTTTTGTTTTAACCATGTACAGTGCAACCCTGCTAGGTTCACTTGTTAATTCTAGAAGTTAAAAAAAATAGGTTTCTTGAAATTTTCTACATAGATAATCTTGATATTGGTGAATGGGTACTTTTTTTTTTTTTTTTTTTTTTTGTAGAGACAGAGTCTCACTTTACTGCCCTTGGTAGAGTGCCATGACGTCACAGGACTCACAGCAACCTACAGTTCTTGGGCTTATGCCATTCTCCTGCCTTACCTTCCCCAGCAGCTGGGACTACAGGTGCCTGCCACAATGCCCAGCTATTTTTTTGTTGCAGGGCTGGGTTTGAACCTGCCACCCTTGGTATATGGGGCTGGCGCCCTACTCACTGAGCCATAGGTGCTGCCAGGTGAATGGGTACTTTTATTTTCTTTCCAATCTGTAGGCCTTATATTTCTTTTTCTTTTTCTTGCTTTATTGCACTATCTAGGACTTCTAGGATAACAGTGGGTAGAAGTGGTGAGAATTGACATCCTCATTTTTTTTTTTTACCCTAGGGAGAAAATATCTAGTCTTTCATTATTAAGTATAATGTTAATTGAAAATTATTTTGTTGAAATATTATTTAAAAATGATAAATGGGTGATACCTTTTGCTGTATATTTTTTATCCATATTAATTTATATGACCATATAGTTTTTCTTATTTTGAAAACCAGCTATTAGGGGGAAAATGGTAAGTCTAGCACTCAAAATTACTAGACTTTTAAGTCAACAGGTTAACGAATTCATTGAACAATTATTTATTATATTTGCTATATTCCAGGACATGTAGTAGGTGCTAAAAATAAAATAAATGAAACAGGGAAGGTCTCTATCTTTATGGATCTAAAGACAGGGTAGTGAGAGGGGATATTATTATACTAAATTATCTTATTTGATAATCTTGCTGATGTTTCATATGAGTTCTAATAATAATTTTTTTTTGTTTTCTGAGTAGCAGTAAAATGTACAAATGATGATCATTTCATTTACTCCTTTCTGATATTTATATAATCATCATCTTGGTATATATTATTGGCAAACACCGGCAAAACAATGGTAATCATGAGGAATATATTTTCTTGTTCTATACTTTAATGGGCTGCTTCTAGTGTTTCATTATTAGGTATAAGTTGCTTATAGTTCAATTTTGATAGTTTTCATGCTATTAAATAAACACCCTTCTATTTCTAATTTATTAGGGTTTTGTTTTTTACAAATCAGGCATTAATATAAATTTTTATCAGACATCTCATTGGCATTTATGAAGATTATTTTTTCTCTTTAACCTATTAATGAGTCACATTAGTACAATTTTCTGCAAATATCATACTAATTCCAAGTTGGTTAATGTGTGTGTATATAATTGAAATAATCATCTGAGTTCTATATATTAATATTTTATTTAGGATTTATTCTCATTTACATGTGATTGGCTTATAATCTTTTACTGTTTACTTTATTACATTTTGGGGTCAGGGATAGGATAATTATTAAAAAGAAATTGTAATATTTTCAATAATTTTCTGTGATCCATAACTATATTGTTCAATATAGTAGCTGGTAGCTATATTTATGTTTAAATTAAAATAAAAAATTATATTTAAATAAAACTAAAAAAACCCTAAATTACACTAGTCAAATTTCAGGTGTTTGATAGCCACATGTGACAGTATCATATTTCAAAGAGCAGATAGTAAACATTTTCATCATCGCAAAAGGTTCTGTTAGACAATGCTGCTCTAGAATGTTTAAAGTAGCAGATTGGGGCAGCACCTGAGGCTCAGTGGGTAAGACATTGGCCCCATATACTGAGGGTGGTGGGTTCAAACCCGGCCCCGGCAAAACTGCAACAAAAAAATTGCCGGGCATTGTGGCAGGCACCACAGTTGTCCCAGCTACTCGGGAGGCTGAGGCAAGAGAATCACCTAAGACCAGGGATTTGGAGGTTGCCATAAGCTGTGATGCCATAGCACTCTACCGAGGGTTAATAAGTGAGACTCTGTCTAAAAAAAATAATAATAATAATAAAATAAAGTAGAAAATTGATTATATATTTCTCAAAGATCTTACCAAAAGCTATAACACCCTTTGACTATCTGGGATGGCAAGGGAGAGGATGTAGGATTGTGAATGGAGGTAGTTAAGCACTCCAATGGATTTAGGCCACTATATTTGTCCCTGAAGACATCTGTAAACTTTTATTTTATTTTATTTTTTTAATTATTATTAAATCATAGCTGTGTACATTAATGCGATCATGGGGCACCATACACTGGTTTTATAGACCGTTTGACACATTTTCATCACACTGGTTAACATAGCCTTCCTGGCATTTTCTTAGTCATTGTGTTAAGACATTTACAT
>CAUYPK010035100.1:0-47306 GCA_963574355.1 Loris lydekkerianus | reverse complement strand
TATTGGTCGATTTGTTTTGTATTTTCAAATTTGTGAGAGTAAAGTTTCTTGTAGTATTCGTTAAGGATTTTTTGAATTTCTGAGGGGTCTGTTGTTATTTCATCATTACCATTTCTGATTGATGAAATTAGAGATTTGACTAGTTTTAATATCTGATTTCTTCATTGTCATTGTTGAACAAATTGATATCTTAACTGTGAGAGCTTCAGACTGTAGTTCTCTCAGAGAGTACCTGCTTTCTGTGGCTTCCATAGCTGCTACACCATTTTGTGGGAATTTTATCTGTATGTATCTATGCCTTTGAAAATATTGTCACTATGGTCAGTTAAATGTTACTGCATTTGGTCTATATTCCATGTGAGCTTGTCAACAGAGCTGAGCTGCATCATCGGACAAGTCTCTGCAGCTAAGGGTTTAATTTATAACATCTCCCAGAACAAAGAAATAAAAACTAAGTGTGTCTTATACCACATTAAATAGTAGATCTTATGTATCTCAGTTCCTCCAGAGGCTCAGGCTGGTAAGCCAGCAAGACAACTAGAGAAAGAGTCTTAAACTGTCAGAAATAAAATATCCTAAAGATGTTCCACTATGCACTATAATAAGGAGGAAAGAGTCCTTTCCCCATTTAACCCAAGCATGGCTTTAAACAGGTGTTATGTATTTGTTATTGCCATGAAATTATACTTGTATATCTACCTTTCATTTAAAATATAACAGTTATATTAAAATATAATGTTATCTTTGAACATAAGATAAATTTCTGTTTGAAGACCAAACATTTTTAGAGATGTGATAATTTTGTGCAAGCAAAGATCCTGAACAGTTGGAAAAATATAAGAGAAAAATAAAAGTAGGACTTCTAGAAGTTGCTGTTTTCATAATTTTTTTTTTTATTAAATCATATCTGTGTACATTAATGTGATCATGAGGCACCATACACTGGTTTCATAGACCGTTTGACACATTTTCATCACAGTGCTAGACAAGGTGTGAGGAATAGGGAACACCTAGAGTCATTCCCAGAGTCTACTAGCCTCACTCTGCGTGAAAGAGCAAGCTTTTCCTCATAGCTTTAATATGAGAGGCATGGAGGGAAGACAATAGCCCGAGCAAATAGTAATATAGTGATAGTGAAGGTGATAATACTAATACCTACATCTATGGATTGATAATTATATCAATCCATGTTGGTATTGGTCCATTTGCTTTATGTTTAAAATAATAATAATAATAAACACATTGAAGCCCCCAGGGGACAGGGCCTGTGCAAAGAGATTTTTCTAACATTAAGTCAAGGCACTTAAAATGAAAGGGGTCCATGACTTATCTCTATTGCACCTCCGCCAAATAAAATCCTGCTGTTAGCAAGATATAGCAGGATATACATTATCCACCCTTTGTTCTTTCCCCCTATGTGTTCTCAGTTGATATGATCTTGTTTACAATTCTTTATTTCCATGATAATATTTTTAGTGTGTGCATTTTTCCTTTACATAAGCTGTTCCCCTACATCCATGTTCCTTCCATTTCTCTCTTGTCAAGCTCCTACTTTGTCCTTCCTTGAACAATCAGGTAAACGGGTGCTTAATCTGAAATCTTTCTGTCAGGGCTGAAAGGAAGGTGAAGGGAGTAAGCCTTGATCTCAGACAAGTTCGAGGTTGACCTATGTCTTCATAAAACATATTTTCTAATTTATTCATCATGGATTTTTGCATTAATTTTGATGTTTTAAGATTTTGCATTAAAATAGTATTTGTCTTGGTTATTGAGTGTTTTGGTGACCCCTTACCCTGTTCAAAGTGACTATAAAAATAGTCATTTTGTAATTATTTATTTTATGTCAACTTGACAAAAATATAGAGTGCTCAAATTAAACATTCTTTGAGTGCCTGTGAGGGTGTTTTGGGGGGTGACGAGCACTTGAATTGGGAGATTCAGTCAACCCAGTTGTCTTCTTCAATATGGGTGATACCATCCAATATAGTGAGAGTCTGAATAAATAGAGGTGGAAGAAGGTGGAACTCATCACCTTTTTTCTGCCTTACTGCTTGAGTTGGGAGAGCTCATCCCATTTTCTCCTGCCTTCAGGCTGTGATTTATATCATTGCCTTCCCTGTATCCCAGGCCTTTGGATGCTGACTGAATCACACCATTGACTACCAGTTAGTACCAATTCTCCACCTTGAAGATAGTAGATTGTAGCACTGCTCAGTCTCCATAATCATGTATGCCAATGCCTCATAATAAGACTCATTATACACACACACACACATACACACACACACACATATCATATATTTAATATATAATCTCCCATTGGTTTTGTTCCTCTGTAGAATCCTGACTAACATACTATAACTTTTCCCTTTTATTTTGCACAAATTATTTTATTACACATATCATGCAATGTTTACATATCTGGATCAGATATACCCACTTAAGCCCAAAATTGAAGAAGACACTATTTCAATAAATTTGAGGTAAGTAATATTGTTCTCCCCATTTCACAGCTTTGAAGACAGGGACCTGGAAAGGCTATGTAATTATTCAATGCTACCAATTAGTGAATGGCAGATCACAAATGTAAAACCCAGGTTAGTGAGCCTCAAATCTTCCCCTTTTAATAAACAGAAGACTGCATTGGACACATTTTCAGCTTCTAGCAGCCCTTCAAAGGAAAAGATGACCTAGATTGGCTGTTTTCTGTTGTACTTGGGAAAAGTAATGATAAGGCTTGTGGAAGCTCTTCCAAGGCTGTGAGCCACCTCATTTGATGAGTTATGAAACCAGTTCTTACTGGGAAACTTAGAGGTCAGCTGCTCACAGCTCATTTCCTTCTTTCGACTGTGCCCAAGGTTTTAGGCTCTGACAGTCTATATTTCCTAAAATTGCCACCTTCTTTTATGTATTCAATTTATATTTAATAGAAAGCAATATACAGTTTTAACTGTTGCTGACTAGGAAATATGGATTCTTGTTTCCCAATATTTCAGGATAATTTGTTTCTGCAAAATTATTAGGCCAATGTGACTTGTTGGTCAACTTCACTTCAATTAAAGTTATTTTTATTGCTAATGAAAGTCCTCCAAACTCACAGGACAATAAAGACTTTAATTAAAATCAGTGAAGAAAAATTTGTAAAAACAATTGAGCATCTAAATTGACTCCTTTTAATTTGTAGTCTGAAGGTCTTCTTGAGAAATTACTGTATCAATGGGATGATTTCATTTGACTGCCTTAAATTAAGTTTTGGTGAAATAGAAAAGGTTTCTCATATATTATGTAAGGTATGATACTAAGAAGCATCACAGTAGTAGAAAAATCCAAAGATACAAGAAAATATTTATTTAAACAAATAAAGGGAGGAGGCAGCTGTGTTCTGGAATAGATATTTTCAGTTGAAATATTTAATAGGCTATTTGTTCCAGAAAACACTAGTTGTAGCCATTTTCTCTGACCAGTAAATGGAAGTTTTCATAGACATTTTACACTAAGAAGCAGCTATGTTTCAGTCTCAGATTTTTCCCTAGAATTTGGTGTTTATTGAAAGAAATATGTCAGTGAATAAGAATAAAATCATTATTTCATGATTAATTTTTAAACTTCTGTATAAAGCAGGTAAAGTCATATGGAAATAATTGCTTTTTTCCTTTTTTAAATTAAGTTATAAACACATAGATCATGTATACATTGATGCCTTTATGGGGTACAATGTGCTGATTTTATATACAATTAGGAATGCTTACATCAAACTAGTTAATATAGACTTCACCTCATTTACTTAATTATTTTAAGACATTTATACTCTATGCTTAATAGATTTGACATGTACCATAGGAATATGAACCATAGGAATGGTCCCAGATTCGAAATAATTGTTTTATTACTCATTTTCATATGTGTCTGCTATTTCCACTGCCTAGTGTTAGTTGAATCTCCTTTGGAAAAAACAATTCTTTTCTTTTCTTTGCATACAGTTTTTGTGGGGCTAACCATGCTTCCAGAAATATAAATGTACATGTGATCCAATCAAGGCCAATTATACATTCTAAGTGCCAAGATCAGGGATTGCCATGTGATTAAATTCAGTCCAAAAATTCACAGGCAAAAATCAGGCCCAAGGCTTTATGTTTAAATGGTTGGAGAAAATTCTCTTTTTGATGAGTTTGAACTAGAAGAGTGTCTGAGTTAGTTTGCTAAGGTGACCATGAAAAGACAGAAAGAAAGAAATAGAAAAATGCCAAATATTAGTGAAACCATTTGTACTCCTGGATCAAACGAATTCAGAAGCCTACATCTCAACTTTGTAGAATTACTACTCTTTCTTCATAACACTATTAGGAGGCAGTTTTATCTTGTTTGCAAACAATGAAGCAAATATTTGTGAGAAGACTTATTTTCTTTTATATGACTTTCAACCAGGTAATACCATTTTCTCTAGTAAATGCACAAATTTACTCCAATTACTTTCTTAGGAAATAACTAATTCTCATTCTTCAAGAATGATTTTCTGGTAAGCAGTATTTTTTTAACTCCTTGAAGAAGATATTTGATCTATTCAAGGAGTTTTCTCATTCACCTCAAATTGGAATACCTGCAACCACTGAATAGATCTTTAGAAAATTCAGCCCTGAAGTTTTATGAAGCTCTATATTTTCTGAAAGTAAGATGTGATAGACTTCAGGTTTGTGTTCCTCTAATATTCATATGCCAAAACCCTCATCCTTAATGTAGTGTTATTTGAAGAAGAGTAAGGACAGTGCTTGCTACCTTCTCTCTGCACCATGTAGAAAAACCAGGAAGAGGGTTCTCCCAAGAACCCAACTCTGTTGGCACCAAGACCTCAGACTTCCCAGCTTCCCTAACTGTGAAAAATAACTATCTGTTGCTTGGTTTGCCCAGTACATAGTATCTTGTTATAAGAGTCTCAGATGAGATTCGACTTAAACAAATAGAGCATCATGAAACAGAATAACAATCTAAAATTTCATAATTTATTGGAGCAGACTCATCTTAATATGGTCAATTAACAATAGTATAGACAGATAAGGAATGGATAGAGTGCTATTCTAAAGTGAGTTCACAGTAACAATAGCTGGTTAATGAATGAAGAGCATTACACTGAAACAAAGGGTACATTTAAATAATTTATAATATTATAATAATTATAACATTAATATTTAAATCAATATGAACTAGTTTTTTAAAAATTTCTTAAAATCTATTACTTGTTTCCGTATGTTACTATTGTCCCACCATCAAAATGGATTGATTTAGTTAATTAAATCTGTCCCCAAAATGTTTATTAAGGGGTAGAAAAAGAAACAGAGAGAGATAAGCTGATAAATTTTACCTTGTTTGATTGAGTCAGTCTTGTATGCATATAGTCTTTAGGAAGCCCAGGGTTGACCCTCTGGTCAATGATGAACTTTCTCTGCGATACTTTAATTCCCGTTGGCTCTCCTTCTCCATCTGTAATGGGTGACGTATTCCCCACTGAGTCACTTTTGAGTTTAAATTATGAAATGATGCCAGAGATCTTTGCAAAAATAAAGTGTTCTCTATATGTGATTAATAATTGAAATAATAATGCTTACCTCTACAGAGTTTCCTAAAAATAATTATGCTTCATAGACTCTACATTAGGATAGTAAAACTGGCTTGAGCTTTATTTTTAAATCCACATTAGGTCAGAAGCATTCAATCAAGTAATCTCAATTGAAAAGTGACAAACTAGAGAGGAGATACCAAAGCTACTTAAGAAAAGAGATCAAGAGGGAAGAGTCAGAATCTGGGTTTAGTTTTCATACATGAACACAGGTCTACGCCAAAAAGCAGAGATGTAATTCCTTGTAAAGCAATCCCCAAAGAGATAACTGATAAATCCAGAATGGGTTAATATCCTTAGAAAGAACAGTGCTTTAAAATACTCATTTATTGACTCAGCGCCTGTAGCTAAGTGGTTAGGGGGCCAGCCATGTGCATCGTGGCTGGTGGGTTAGAACCCAGCCTGGGCCTGCTAAATAAAAATGACAATAACAAAACAAAAAAAAAAAAAAAAAAAAAAAGAGAGAGAGAGAGAGAGAGAAAAGAAAGAAAATAGCCAGGCATTGTAGCAGGCACCTGAAATCCCAGCTACTAGGAGGCTGAGACAAAAATAAGTAAATAAATAAATAACTCATTTATTGAGCAAATTGCCCCAGAAACTAGCTAAACTATAACTGTGTATTTTCTCAAGTATCCCATATAACAAGTTTAGTAGATGGGCATTATTATGAAAATACAGAAAAGCAAACTAACGTTTACAGAGGTTAAGTAGCTCTTCTAGAATCACAAATTAGTTAGTGAGAAAATAAGTTTTTACATCAACCTTGGCCAGTTGCCAGAAACAACTACAACATATAACTAAAAACACCATGTCTCCTGTTTACTACATAGCATATACACACAAATAGTGGCTTTGTAAACACTTGAAATAGCCAAGACATCTAAAACCTCATTGCTAACGCAATTTGTAGATTCAAATTTTCTTTTCCCTTTTTAAATTTTATTTTTGTTATTACTACTCATACTACCCAATCTCAACTGTGATAAGAAGTCATGCCAATCAGGACCAAGGAGGTTTTCTTATAAAGCTTAAAGCATGGCAATATGGTTCCAAGAAAGCCTCCAAAGTACTCAAAAGGTACTGACTATATGAGTTAGAACTTTTCACCTTTCAGTGACATAATACTGCCATAATTAGCAAATAAACAATGAAAAAGATTAGGCTGACTTAGTGGATAACACGGCTATTATGTCTGAAGTTAGATACAACTTCAGGCATGCTGGAACCCCCAAACTAAAATGAACATAAACCCTTTCACTTTCTTCCTATCCACACCTAGTCCCCACCTTTTTTTTTTTTTTTTTTTTTTTTTCCAGCTTACTTCCCTATGTATAGGTTTTGGAGGTTTGCTGGGAAGATGACTTACCAAGAGCTTCAAAATCACAATCCCAGCTCAGTAAGTGCAGCTCTTATGAAGCATTTCTTTCTTCCCAGTAATTATGGATCAATTTCAGGGAAAGAGTATGATCAACTTGTTTGCATCACATCTTCAACCCTCTTTGACTGGCATGTAAAGATTGAACATAATTGTTAGCAAGAAGTCTTATCGGTCACATATTAGACTACTTGCACTAACACTTCCCCAGAGAAGCTCATGTGTGTTGCCTTATGAGTTTGCATAATCAAAAGACGACAGTGGAGTAAATAAATAATACCTTTGTGAGGTTTTACAAGGATTGTAGGCAACAGATAATATTCTTGATTTCTAAAATAACTTTATGTCAGGAGGGTTAGTAGATACATCTCAAAAACATATATTGAACATTGAACACTGAAAACTTAACAGTGGTTTTGAAAACAGGAGGGTCATTGGTGAAAGGCATAGGGACTGTTCAACTGCTGGAGAGGGCACATCCAGACCATGCCAACTATAGCCTATAGAGAAGTAAAGGTATAAAGGAGTGACATTCTTACCTAACTGGGTATCTAGACCCTGAAGTCCCCAAGGACATTCCTAATGTCCTGGTATTTCAACCTGAAATATTTGGAAGCACCTCAGCAATATCACATTGCAAAAGCATTCTGTTCCAGAGATAGAGTAATGGAAGTTTTGGAAGAGACTTCAAAATAAAAATAGGGTATAGAGCTGTGTAGTGGATGGTAACACACTCATATTGGGTACACTGCTTAGTATCCCATCACATGGTATTCCATTGACCAATGTTGGATTTGGTTTCCAACATTTCTAAGGGTTATGGACCCTGAAAGTGTTGCATTCAGTACCCACTGGTGCCTCTTTAGTTAGCTGGGCAATGAAGATGCTGAGGGATCCCTTCTGCTGTTCCCCAGATACTAAGTATTAATTGTAAAGGAATGTCATCTAGTTCTTTATCCCCTTCATAGTTAATCTCAGAGTTAAAAAGATTTTTTAAAAGAGAATAAATGCTCACATGGGGATTACATAAGGATTAAGTAAGAATTAACTTTATCCTCTCCTCTGCTAACCAAAACCTTAGTAAGACTTATTCTTCATCCTTAAAGGATTCCTTACACTCAAATTAATTGTTGATTTTGTACAAGCATAATAGCCTGGTCAAAAAGTAACATACAACAACTTTAAGCCAACAACAAAATTAAATTTCTGAGTTTAACAGCATATTAAAAAATGAGGAAACGGTGTTGGCTTAAGAGGCCAACATCACTTTCTTCTTGTTACCAATTTAGAATATTACTTAGAAAACACAAAAGCTATGTGAAAAATAGTTTCTCCTTGTTTTTCTTATAAAAGTTTAACTTTTAAGAGTGTGTCTTTTTATTTTATCTTCTTTTTAAATCTGCTAGATCAAAGTATGGTTTAAGATATTAAACTGAATATGAGTTGGTCCTCAATTGAGAAAAGAATTAAGATGTTCTTTAGGGAAATTTGAGTGTCTATCATAATTACATAATAAATTAGCTTATAAGCTACTTTAGAAAACCAGAATGATTATCTATCTATGTGTCATCTGCCTTACTGCTGATCATCTGTAAGTGTGTATCCTAACTATATCTTAGGGACATGTCAGTTTACTCCAGTTCCCATTTGCCAACTTGAAATATTGTTGTCTCTCTTTTTGTGAAAAAGTGGTACAGATACTGAGGTAGGGATATTAAGCAAAGAGAGTGGAAATTGCCTAAGGTATTGTTAATAATATAACGCTTCTTGTTAAAATCTTGTCTGGAAACAGTTCGAGTCCTAGTTACCAGGCTTCAGGAAGGATGTAATTGCTGTCAGAGAAGTTTAGCCTACTTCACCCAAAATAGTGTCAGACTTCAAGCCATGTTATAGGAAAGAGATGGGGAGAAGTCAGTTTGTTCTTACTCGATAAGAAAAGAGCCCACAATTATCTGAGATTTAAAGTTATATGTGAACTAATGACCATTCAAGCAAGTATCTTTCACACAAATAATAGATCTATACATAAAAGAACACAACCTTGAAATTAGAATTTGGGGAGCAAATGGTCAGTTTAAACAAGAGAAATAGTCAATGTTCCACTCATAGCCCTTCTAAATAAGAAAATGGAGAGATATTGGCTACTAAAACTGGATTTACGGAACAAAAAGGGGGATTAAGGACAAATAACTATTAGAAGCTATAGCAGTATTGGAGATGACTTTTTTGGTTTGTAATGGAAGGTTAGGACTGGCATGCATAAGTAACTGTAAGTTTACTTTTATTGGGCAGAATCTATCTTACATTACTCTAAATCTCTTGCCCCTAAACTTCCATATGGTCTTTTTTACCCTGAAGATGCCTACTAGTATGTACTTACTGATCAATGAATAGATTTAGCTTTGTACTTACTTAATAGGCCATTCATGTATTTAGCATTCAAATTTGGGTGAAATTTCTAGTAATACCTACATTAAGATGCTTTAGTAAGTATTAGTCTAGTAGAAATATTAGATTAACAATGTAGTTTATGGTGTTCACTGACATTTCTGCTATATTGTTTCATTTGAACGTGTAAAATAAGCAAAGTGGGTATTTTTTTCATTACATAGAAAAGGAAATTTGAGCTTTTAGATCTGAAATAGCTGCCCATTGTTAGCAAAGGGCCAATAAGAAGCCTTGCAAGGAGGAAGAAGTTTACCAGATCCTCCTGGTAATGAGCCTCTGAGCAGTGGCTGTCATGCTAGAAATGTCCAGTAGAAACTGTCCCCCTTGCAACTGATGAAAGAAACCCTGAACAGGGATATAATTAATTCCATATATTCTTCATATAATTAATATATGGAGAATTAAGGCAATTAAACGATTTTACTCTGTTCATTCACTCCCTCATTCATTTATTTATTGACTCCCAAAGCCAATAATATAGTAAAATGAATGTGGAACTATCATCCAGTTCCAAAAGTAGAATATTTCCAACAAGTTAATTATTCTTATGGGCACGTCCTCTAACTCACCTCCCTATGTTCTTATCTTTGCTCCAAGTTACTACTCTATTGAAGTTTGTGTTTATCCTATATATTTCTATACAGGATATACATACACATGTGGATATATCATATATAGGTATATATGTACATGTACATAATGTACATAGTTCATGTTATATGTTTCTATATATGTATTTTTAAAATGCATTTACAAATATTTATAATACACTTGAGAACACACACACATATCCAATAGTCTCCCCTTATTGGAGTTTTCAGTAAACCTTCAGTAAACCATGGTCTGAAAATGTGTGAGTGTCATAAAATAAGAGACTCTGAGAGAGAGATAATAATTATAACATTTTGTTATAATTATTTTATATTTTTATTATGCATTGTTTTTAATATGTTACTATACCTGTTATAAATTAAACATATCATCGATATGCATACATAAAACACAGTATGTCTTGGATTTAGCACTATCTGTGGATTTCAGCATCCACTGGGGGCCTTGAAATGTGTCCTCTGTGGATAATGAGAGTCCTGCAAACCTAAAATGAGTACAATTTTATAAAACATATTGCAATTTATTTTTCTTTATTTTTATTTTTTGATATCAAATTATTCTAATTATGTTACTGAAATTTATCTCTTATTTGTTTAAATGCAGTCCATTTATTTTCTCAGATTTATAATATTCCAGTGTGGACACTATCTTTAAATCTGCTTTCTCATTGAAATCATTTATACATTTATTATCTATTATAGATAGAACTATTGTAACTATTCCTGGAACTATTTTGTGATACACATGAGACAAAATTTATCTTGGATGTATGCTTAGCTCTGGATGTAATGAATCATAAGTTCTTTGAGTGTTCTACTTTAGAAGATAATACTAAACTTTTTTCTGAAGTGGTTGTACTGATTTACACTTCTACCAACAATATGTAAGATGGCCCTTTGATTGAAACTGGGTTTCAGATTAAAACTGGATGTCAGACTTCTCCGCATTTTCTAATCAAGTGAATGAAGAATGGTTTCTCATTACATCTTTAATTTGTATTTTCCTGGTTCCTAGTGAGATCGATATGTATTCAGGTGATGATTACTTACATGTTCAAACCTCCTGCTGTGGAACTTTCTCTTGTCCATATACAGAAGATCTTTATATATTCTTGTTAGAAATGTTTTATTTATTAAATATACTAGATATATTTTCTCCTGGCTTTTAGGTTAATTTTTCATATTTTTAAAGGTTTCTTTTTATAAACCAAACTTTCTAATGTTAATATAGTAAAAAACATTAGTTTTGTAGTCAGAACTTTTTGTGTTTTCTTAAGAAAGCCTTCCACATCTTCAGATGGAAAAGACATTTCTCTATTTCTTTTACAAGTTTAATTTTTTCTTTTGTTATTTAAATGTTTAATCCATCTAGAGGATTATGTGCATGGTGTCAGCTAGAGACCTGATTTTTAAGATAGCATAATACATCATTTATCTGCATTTGTTGAACAACATATTCCTCTGTAAGTAATTTGCTGTGCTACTTCTTCCATATATCCAATACGGAACACTACTTCCAAGTTCTCCATTCTGTTCCTTTGGTCAATGTTTCTTTCCCTGCATATAAATAACACTGTCTTAATCAGTGCTGCATTTTTGCAAGTCTTTGTATCAGCTCCTCCTAAACTACTTTTTGGAAAATATCTTGGATCATCTTCCCAATTCACAAGTCTATAAACATTTTTTTTTAAGAGTTTTTGTTTTTATTTATTTATTTATTTAAAATAAATAAATAAATAAATAATAAAATAAAATATAAACATTTTTTAAAATGTTATTTTACTGTGAAATTTAATATAGAGAAATGCATAAAATATAAAGTGCAGCTCAATAAAATATTATAATGTAAACACCAAGAAATAGAACAAAGCCTTCTCCCCATAAGCTTCCCAAATGCCTCTTTTCAATTACAATTTCTTTCTTCTTCCTGAACGTAATCAATGTGTTACTTTTATTGATAATTATTACCTGTTATGCTTTATATTTAAGCATGATTTAGGAATATAGTATAATTTTAAGTTCCTTTGAATATTGTATTAGTGAAAAAATATAGTATCATTTTGTATCTGGCTTCTTTTGAATAGTTACGATGCTTTTAAGAATCATTTGTGTTGTGACATGTAGATATCATTCATTCATTTTAATTTCTATGTAATATTCCATTGTATAAATATATACCACAATTAATTTGTCCATTGGAAATTTGAGTTGTTTTTAGCTTGCAACTATGAAGAAAATCTTCTTCATGAATTATTGCAAATATCTTTTTAGGTACATGTGTACACATTACTCTACTGGGACTGAAACTTACCAGTGCCAAAGGATGCATAAATTAAATTTTAAAAATGCTGAACTAGATGGGTAAATTTTTACATCCATAAGAAATATTTAAAAGTTTCACTACTCTATTTCCTTTTTTTATATTCCAGATCAATATATGGGTACAAATGATTAGTGTGCATTGTTTATATTTGTTCGGTAAAATCTTTATGATATCAACCCCTTCTATTCTTGCATAGGAGTTATCTATTTATTTAGTTAGTTCATTAAATTTATTTTGGTACAACTTCATAATTTTTACATAACTAACAAAATGTATTATAAATTTTTAGCCAAAATTTTATACTTTTTATAAATGTTGAAATTATACTGTTTATACAAATTGCATTCTTTAATATTTTGCAGTTGACTCTTGTATAATAAGCTTATATCCATGGAGATTTAGAAATACTATACCATTAAAATATCCTTGTATTTCTAGGATAAGTTAAATCTTGTTTTTGTTCTCTATTGCTTTTAAACTGCTTATATCGTTAGAATGTATTTTTATATTTTTCTTTCCTCAAACTTAAATGTGAGGAAATGGGACTTTAAATTTTCCATTCTTCTATTATCCCTCACTAATTTTTGTTATAAAAATATGCTACTTCCATAGAATGAGTTAAAAAAAATCATCACTTTTCTCTTGTGTGAAATAATTTTTATGTTTAGCATAGTCTATTATTTAAGCAAAGGCACTTATTAATTTAAGCTAAATAAGACAATTTTTAATGACTCCTTAGATTTTTGAGACTGTTTATGGTTTCTATTTTTTATTGTGTTTGTTTTAGAAAGCTTTTAATTTCACCGCCAGTAAATTTGACAAGATTCTTTTTTATCTTCAAAATATCTGTTTTATCTGCTATTCTGGCTCTTTTTATTCATAATACTCTTTGTTTTTTTTTTTTTTTTATATTCTCTTTCTCTCTGTCAATTTTGCAAGAGGTCTGTCTATCTGCCTAGGCATTTTAAATAACCTGGTTTTGTTTCTATGGATTCATTTTATCTCTCCACTGATTTTCACATTCATCTTTATTTCTTCTTTGTATGAGGATAATTCTGTTGTTCTTTTCCATCTTAGACTGTACAATTATATCCTCTTGGACAAAGCAAGCTATTTGACAAATCCTGACATTGGGGCAGAAAACATCTCCAATCTACCTGTAGGTCTGATACCGGTGGAAATAATAATATCCTTATAGCTGAGAAATCCTGTGCTTGACAACGGTGATAAAATATAACATAGTGGTTGAAAAAAATATTCTAATTATTCCTTAAAAATGAGTATGTGTTCATTACACCATGTTTATTAATTGTGTTGTTCAAATATCTTTATCTGTCTGCTTCACATAACAGTAACTGAGAGAAGTTCATAAAAAGATAACATATAAATACTTGAAAAATAATCTCATTTGTATGAGACAAAAATTAGTAAAAATATTGAAATATTAAATAAGCCTATTATCATTATGGTACATTTCAAAATATGTCCAGTCTTTCTTTGCCTAAAAAAGAGCAAAGTCTTGTCTTGCTACCTGATTAAGCTTGAGCAGTTTATTTTGTGTAAATTTTTGAAGGTAGTCTTCTTTCAAGACAAAAAGAATGTAGAGAACATTTAATTTCTGAACCAACTTCTATATGGTTTAGTTGCTCAGATTATTTTCAATGGAGTGGTTTGAGCTATAAAAAGGCAAATTATTTTTAAAGTTCAAAGATTTAATATTTTAATGTTACCGATGAATTAATGAGTCAAGTTGAAATAGATTTTATTTCTCATTTTTATTTTGTCACTGTAACACACTTATATGTAAAAGTATATAATACACTTTGTCCCAAAGGCCAGAGTTCTCTTTGAACAGCCAAGGTGAATAAAAGATATTAGACTTTGCCTATAATAAAACCCAAAATTATGCAGTTCAGGTTACAGTAATGATAAGCTTAAGTGCAAATAAAAAGATAACCAGTAACTTGACAAAAAGATAGTTGATGGGTTGGTATTTCCTACACAAATTACTTCAATAAATTGCTTTTAGCTAAAGGAAAAAGTATTACTGCCAGTAGCAGATGAAATATACAGAGTAAGGTAATGGTTCCCCTCACCACCAACTTCCCAGAAAAACCTATTTAGGAATTCTCTGTGTGTCCATGTATGTGTGAACAATTTTGCTGCTCCAATTAAGGTAAACTGTCCTATTGCCTAATCATAGTTTTGTCATTAATGGTCTCAGCCTAACTCACAGCAACCTCTAACTCCTGGGCACAAGCGATCCTTCTGTATTCTCCTCCTGAGGAGCTAAGTCTACAGGCTGCCATAACAATACCAGGCTAGTTTTTCTATTTTGGGTAGAGATAGGGTCTCACTCTTGTTCAGGCTGGTCTCAAATCCTGACCTTAGTGAGCCTTCTGCCTCAGCCTCCCCCAGTGCTAGGATTAGAAGCATGAACCACCATGCCCAGAAAAAGGACAAGAGGTTTTGATTTTGACAGAGTTTTGTTTTGTTTTATCTCAATGTGCTGTTTCAATATTTGGCACCAGGCAAGTGTCAAAGACCAGTGTTTGCTGTTCCCCAGTGAATTTTACAGTTTCTCTGTTGGTAGGGTTCATGTCAGAGCAGGGAAGAAGTAATGTCTCTGGATACTTTACAAAATTCACAGCCTACTATCTTCAAATATGTGGAAAAACATGAGTTTCAGGTCACAGAAAGAATCTCAGACTACCCACTGCCTCCTCAAGCATAAACACAAGAGCTGCCCTACATCAGTTTGAATCTTTGTGCTTGTCACATCCTGAAGTGTACAATAAGACAGATGACTCAAAACATGTCCACTACATAGTGTGGTTTGGTTTGGTTTGGGATTTTTTTTATAATTCATACTGGCCATTTCTTAGTTACTGTCTTCCCTCAAATTATCTATTAACAATAAAACTATTCTTAGATTCCAAATGTATCTACTAAACCAAGAATGTGTTTATTTAATCATTTGTTCAGCAAGTTGCATTGTGAACACATAAAGTGCATCAGTGACCATGATGAGCATTACAGCTGCATCCTGTGCAAGGCAGTAATCGTTTGTTTTCGTGAAGTTCTCTGAAAATATTTTAGTTCCTTAGAAAATTTTGGCAGGGGGGAATTTAATTATATCTTTTCTTTTCTTTTTTTTCACTTAGAACTATTCTTTTATTTATTTTTTTATTTTTATTATTTTTTTTTTTATTAAATCATAGCTATGTACATTGGCATGATCATGGGGCATCATACACTAGTTTCACAGACCGGTTGACACATTTATATCACACTGGTTAACACAGCCTTCCTGGCAATTTCACAGTTATTGTGTTGAGACATTTACATTCTACATTTACTAAGTTTCACATATACCACTGTAAGATACACCACAAATGTATTCTCACCAATCCTCCTCCTTCCACCTACCTCTCCCCTCTCTCCCCTCCCTTTCCCCCCTCCCCCTATGCCTAGGTTGCAAATGGGTTACAGCATTCATGTATCCAATGTACTCACCCCTACTATGAAACTAATTTAGGGTTTTCACATGAATGCTATATCTTTTATTTTCGAAGTTATTCTTAAATTGTTGAAATTTTCATTTTTTATAACAAGGAATGACTTTGAAGACATTACAGGATGATTTCCCTCTGTGCATGGTTCAAAGATTCCTCAGTCGAAGAATGTAATCCCAGATGCTTCTTCCTCTGCAGGGCAGAAGTGTGACTGGTAGGATACAACTCTTCTCACCTTGAAACTCTTAGGATCTGTTCCTGCTTAACAAGCACATGAAAATGTTCAGGTGGTGAATGGTGTTCAGTAAGTCCCCTGATCAATTAATTATAGTTCATGGCCTTCTCATATCACCAGACGTAACAGGCAAAATAAAGAGATCAATTCATAGCATACTCTTGTGCTCCTGGTACTGAAATATATATATCACCAAAGATGCACTGTGTCATGACAAAGATACACAAAACCACACTGTAAATATTGCATATCTTTTGTATTAATCTGGATGGAGCTGAAGCACATTACTCTTTTTAGTAAAGTATCACAAGAATGGAAAAGCAAGTATCCAATGTATCCAATACTAATATGAAACCAACAGATAAAGAACTATATGCTCACCCCAGAGAAAAACACAATTATGTTCAAGTGGGTGGGGAAGGAAAAGTAGAGAGGGGAGGAGAGAGGGGGATTGGTAAACTCTAACTTAATGGGCACAAGGTAAGAGCATACAGCACACTCCCCAGGTGAAGGGCTCCCTTGAATTTTACCTAATACACACCATGTATTCTAATCATTTGCAGCCTCATATTAATCTGAATCTTAAAAACAAGAAAACAACAACAACCATACAACTTCTTAGAGAATCAGTTTTCTTGAATGGTACATAAGTATTTATTTTAATATCAAAGCAAATAGGGTTATATTTTCAAGGCAATTAAAATTTGGCATGAGTGTCAAGGTAATCATAATGGTTAACACTCAATATTTTCTAGGTGCTACTTGCCATAGATTACCTCCTGTGAATTCTCCTAATAATGAGGTGGGTCCAATTTACAGATGAGGAAACTAAGACAGGGAAATTTTAAGTAAATTTTCCGAAGAGATAACATAGTAAATACTGGGGCTAGAATTTGAACCTAGGTCATCTGAATTTAGGACCTATGCCCTTGACCACTGGACTATATAATAAAATATGAAACTTGAAAGAAATGCCTGATGGGTGAGTGAGCTCTAATTGCTGTTTACTTTCTTGTACTAAAGGAGGGATGTTCTGTAGAAAAGTTCGAGAAATATCAGGACGTGGGTCAAACATGGCTTTCCATGATCCTGACTCTACTGTTTGCTTTTCATTCTCCATCCTGAACTCAACAGCTCTTACAAGAGCCAGTCAGTCATAATCCCAATCCCAATTCATCTTCCAGTGGCTTCTGGTATAAAACATCAAGATATGCCACCTTGTGACATTATTTCTCACAAGAAGGAATAGCAGTTGACACCTGTCCTTTCCCCAGTCCCTTCTAATCAGGCAGTGCGTCACTCAACACTCAGTTTGCTCTAATCAGGCAAAACTCCTTCAGGCTGTTGCATCATCCCATGAACTTTTGACTTTCGAACTCCCTGCAATTTTAAAAGATCAACATTTCTTTTAGCCAGACCACATACATCCAAGAAAATACACAGTGCAAAATCTTACTTTGTGATCTTGGGATAACATAGGACTTTTTGCAAGACTGATCTACTCTTCAAATCCAAATTGTTTTCTATGATGGGAGAGTCCGTTTTTAAAATGTGTTTCAAACAGTTTGGCTCGTCTCAGTTTGAAATTGTGATTTATCTTGGGAATTAGGTATGAATGGTGGATCCTAGAGAAAAGGTAAAGGTTTTTATAAGCAGTGGATCAAAAGAAAATGCATTTATGAAGGTTTGGGTTTGTTTTCAGAAGCTGAGAAAGGTGAAAACCCTGATTTATGGGCTAAGGATTAGAGTGAGTTATGGGCAGCAGGAAAGGCAACGTTAGGCTTTTTCTTTCTCTTTTTGTAAAAATGAGTCATCTCTAAAACCAAAGCAAACAGAAACCTTTTGCGAAGATCAAAATGAGGAGCTGCACTTGAGATAAAAGACTGAAATTATCTCATAGCTATTTTAATTTCATCACACAATATTTTGACTTTTAACGTGAGATCAGACCCATGGATAATGTGGATTGCAGTGCTCTGGAGTGATAGGTAAATTAAATTACAGTTGGTTTCATGAAAATTGGAATATTGTGTGACATGAGAGAGGATAAAGATATCATTGCCAAAACCTTAAGAAAATCAATTAAGGAAGATTTTTTCCTTGTAGAAGTGGAAATAATAATTAATAATTGAAATTCTTGCTTTTGAGTGTTTTTAAATACTTAATGGGGATAGACAGGGCAATTACTGTGCCCCCAAATCCTCCATTTAATCAATTAACTGTAAGCTTACTCTGCCTTTTTGACATGTACTTGCCATGAAAATACTAAAGGACGTAAATGCCACCAAAACCCTGCTTATAACTCATCACTTTTTAGGTTTCTAAATACAAAACAGGTAAGAAAAGATTCCTTGATACACAGGCTATTAAGACCTAATTATGCCATGTTGGGGGGGGGGAAGGATTAGAAAAATCTCCTCCATATTCTTTTCCTGGCTGTTGGGGAGATGTTAAGATGTTTTGTTTCATTTTATTTATTCTAATTTTTATTTCAGGATATTATGGTAGTACAAATATTTTGGCTACATAAATCCCTTTTGTGAAGTTTGAGTCAAAGTTCTAAGTATGCCCATTGCTCAGATAGTGTGACTTGTACCGGTTAGGCATGAATTGACCCATTCACTCCTCCCCACTTCCGCCAGCTTCATCTGGCAGTAATTTTATTGCATCTGTCAAAGATGCCAGAGATTTATAACTTGATAATGAAGAAGCAAATAAAATTCATTTCAAAGAGTATTTTCCTACTCTACAGAAAATTTCTGAGACTCAGTCCATGTAATTAGTAGAAGCTTATGCATATTATATAAGCAATATTTATGCAAAATGAACAGTTTCATACAGTTTGGGGAAGCAATCATTCATCAGACATTCTGTCTAGTTCCTAATAAAGCTGTCATCTTCCCCCCTAACCAATGCCTCTCCCCATTTATAATAAGCCACCTCATTTTAATGGGAAGTTAACAATAAAGGTGATATACCATCAATGTGCCGCTTCATAAAGCATGTAATATTCATAGAAGTGAGACAGGGTTTTTCTCAGATTACAGGTAGGGTGTAAGAACATACTCTGTCTCTGCCTGGGTTATTAATTTTTTTTTCTGATTATGGCTTCTACAGAAGAGTGTCAAAATATTTTTCTACACTATTCACACTGAGATGATACATGATTCATGTAAGAAAAGAAAGAAGGAGAGGCTCAAGCATCACAATACCAGCAGGCAACTTGGTATAAGATGCAAAAAGAAGGCAGGTGTGGAGTGCTCTTGCCTTGGTACACAGCCTCTGTAAAGAAAAAGGCTTCTTAAACCTCAGTTTTCTCCTTGATCCCCCGTGGAAATGAGAACCATAACCCTTTTAATTCTTTGTTCTTCTTGTTGTTGATTTACTTATTTATTTTTCCTTTTCCTTTTTTTTTTTTAATTAAATCATAAACACGTAGATCATGTATACATTAATGCATTTATTTGGTAGCATGTAGTGATTTCATATAGAATTAGGAATGCTTATATCACACTGGTTAATATATACCTCATCTTGTTTACTTAATTATTGTGTTAAGACATTTATACTCTATGCTAATAGATCCAACATGCACCCTTTTAATTCTTGAGAGTTCCTGTGAGGATACAAGGACTAATCTGTGAATACACCTTATATGTAGACTTAGTTGCTTATTTCTCTTTGCTGGAGTATCACAAATGAAAACATTTTGTCTGTGGTTCTTGTTGTTCCCCAAATTTTCTCCAAGCAAATGTTGAATTGCATTTATGAAGGATCCCCGAAATCTTGGTATTTGATTCCCAGAGTTGCTGTTTCTTTTCTCTTCTTCTATTCACTACACTGCCCTAATTCTACTTGGTCTCTATGTCTAATTTAGTTATATAGCAGCTTTTCTCTTATCTTTATCCATGTTCCAAGGCCCTCAGGGGATGCCCAGAACCACAAATAGCATCAAACCTTAAATGCACTGTTTTTTCCTATATATGCATACCTGTAATAAAGTTTGATTTATAAATTAGGCACACTAAGATACAATGCCTAGGTAATGAGATAAAGTCAGGTGAATAACATAGGTATTGTGACTTAAATCACAAATTTCAAAACTAAACAATTCATAAAATTTAAATTGTACACCATTCTGAACACCTAGTGAAATCTTACACCATCCTACTCTGTCCCACCCAGATCCTTAGTCACCTTGTGGCCTTAGTCACCTTAGTCACCTTCTGGTGATCAGATGGACTGTCACAGTATTGCAGTGCTCAAGTAATCTTTGTTTCACATAATAATGATGTCTCAAGCACAAGAGTAGCAAAGTAGTAATTTCAGACTTCAGTTTGAAACCTAGAGAAGCAAAACGACAAATATAGGGACACTACTGTTTTGTATCCTGTATGACAAAATTCCCTTATGAAACAGAAACGTAATTTAAACACTTAATGTATGAAGGTGCTCCATCAGCCTTACATGGAAGTGTTTATCCTAGTTCAAAAATCGTAGCCATCCTTCCTCATACTTGGTCCTGGCAGCCTTCTTTCTTAACAAAATGACATCCCTGTACTCTAAGAGCTGAATTCCTGACTGGGGTTCACAGGGTGAATTACAACTTCTATGTAATGTTTCTCCAATCTGGTGTTCTTTCGTAGGAGTCAAGCGACATCTGTTTGATGTCTCCTTCAATCTGTTTTGGTTGAGGTAACTATGGTCCCTGATTATATTTAAGGGAATGAAAGATAAGACTGAAACAAGATATAAACTGCCAGAGTACTTAATGCTTGTCTACACTAATTATATACATGTAATCTCAGTCTCTCTGGATCAAAGGGTGTCGGCAGTCCCAGTATGTTCTACCTCACAGGGAAATGCAGACTTTTAAAATCAAGGGTGCTCCACAGAATCACTCTTCTCTCTGAACATCAAACTTCCAATTTAGAACAGAGAGTCTATTAGATGTTCCTCTCTCATTAAAACTAGACCCAGTTTTCAGTAAATAACTTTTGAATGCCTAAAATCCTGGCAAAAATTCTCCAGAGAATCCAAGGTCAATATTGATTGACCAAATAGTGAGTTTCACTTTTCCAAAACAAATGTGATCTGAGACTCTTGGGACTATCACGGTGTTGTATTTTAACTGTTAAATATGTAGATACAAGGTATGAACAACATCAGATAAACTAAACATGGAACCCAAATAAACAATTGGATAAATGTGCTAAGGGTTATATTACACTGAATATTGAGAATTACTCTTGCAACGAACTATTGATTTCAAGGTTTATTTTTTTTTAAGTGAGTATTTCAGATCACAGTTATGTAAGCAAGGGCAACACTCTTAACTTCTTAACTCGCTGATCAGCCAGATTCTGGATGGTGTTAAACAGTCTTTAAAAATAAGTGTTGAAGCATACATAAATCACAAGTGATCAAAGCATAACAATTAGTACTGAGCCACATAGCTACATACTAAAAAAAATAGTATAAACCAGAAAATATGGGCAGCCAGGCCAAAAGAAACCAAACACCTTTCCACATATAAGTCTTTGTGCTTAAAATGTATTATGTATTACTAATAGTGGAGCCTACCTCCTAGCACAATTAAGAATAACAGAATAATAGTATTTGTTTACTCTTTACACAGTGTTTTATGTCACTTTAATAACATTAAAAATTCTATAGACTCTTGTTGTAAACAAAATAGAATACAGAGGCCAATCTATTCTACAGCAGATTCAAGCTACATATGTCATAGTGGAAATAAGCCAGTTGAGACAAAGAGATAAATAGTTACAAAGCTCCTGTGTATCTCTAACCTTCACAATCTTGAAGAAATATCAAAGACCTTCTTTATGAATCCCCAGGAATCGGTCCAGAGTGATGCCCAAATCACTGCATTTATTTTATTATTATTATTATTATTTCTTTTTTTTTTTTTTTTTGCAGTTTTTGGCTGGGGCCGGGTTTGAACCCACCACTTTTGGTATATGGGGCTGGTGCCCTACTCCTTTAAGCCACAGGTGCTGACCCACATTTAAATTTTTTGATCTTGTAAGGGTGAAACTCAGCAAATGTGAAATGTAAATGTCATGCCACGGTGACTGGGAAAAAGCCAGGAAGGCTATGTTGACTATTGGATGAAAATGTGTCAAATGGTCTATGAAGCTAGTATATGATGCCCCATGATCATATCAATGTACACAGCTATGATTCAATAAAAAAAAAAATAAAAAAAACAATGGGTGTCTTCCCGCATGAGAACAGGCTCTCCTGATGGTTCAGGAAGAATCACACATTTTAACCTCTTCCTGTAAGGGCAACATTAACTGCTTACATCCAAGGCATTAAAATGTTAGCATTTAATTTGTTCCAGCCATCCTACTTCTTGGAATTTAATGCAAGAAAATGATCTTGGAAAGTGTAAAAGACGTGTGTGTGCCACCAGGATGTTGGTCATTACATTATAATAACAAAAACTTGAAAACACCCAACATCTGTAGCAATGTAGGAGTTGTTATGTAAATGGTGGGAAATATCATTATAAATTGTAGAAAAGTACTTAAAAGATATACAGAGGGTTCTAAAAAATTGTATACATGTTTAAAGAATGGAAAAAACTGTTAAAATTGTAGTACTCACTAAATACTGATAATAGATGAACACATGTCACATCGAGCACCTCTTATAATTGCAGAAGTCAAACATGATTTGAGTATTACAAATTAACACAGGTTTTTCCTTTCTTGAAATGTGTGCACATTTTTTGCACCTTCTGTATAAGTTCAATGTCTATTTAGAATGCTGTTCGTGAGGGAACAGAGAGAGATAGTGGGAAGGACATCAAGAACAACTTGTGTTGGAAGTTGGAGCAAACCTCCAACCCCTACGCTTCCAAACTGCCCCCCAGGAGGGAGGGGCTGATTAGCTCTGACTGTAGGCAGAAGGAAAGATTGGTTTTGGAGCTGGACACTCCTTTTTCTCCAATACATGAGCCAGGCTCCTTACCTTTCTCCTCAGAAAACGGAAGGGCAGTGGCTTCCCCTCCTGCCCTGAGGTGGGCTGACCATCAGCTCAGTCCTCTGCAAACCAGTTAATTTCACCCCCAGCAAACACCAGTGGACCTCAGCGTCAGGAGGGGTGTGCACACTTGTGCGTGCCTGTGTGCATGCATGTGTGTAGGTGAGGAAATAGGCTGCAAAGTGCCTTAGTAGCTTCTATCAACATGCCCTAGGTGGGAGGTCGTGCAAGTGTTTTGCCTTCTTCAAAATGCCTATCTCTAGCTTGGGATTTTCAACACTGACTATAAAAATCTTTGCAATAGGAAAAGGAGAAATGATGTTTGCTTAAAAATACTGAGGTTTCTAGTCAATAAAATCAACTGTACCACACCCCCAGAACAGGTGCCTGCCGTTTCCCAGTTAAGTGTCCCTGTCTCTCCATTCCTCCCACACTGGACTCCACAGGGTCTTAGGCAAGGAACGCCACTCACGGCTCTCCCCTCAAACTGGATTTCAGGAGTCCAAACAAAGAACTTGGGAAACGGCATGATTCTTTGAATCTCACCAGATTGTTAGCCCCATACGTCTTTCTTTTAAGTCTTGGCTCTGAGAACCTTGAACTAAATTCTATTTGAAGAGCACTGCCTTCAAAGTAAGATGCTGGGCGCTGTCTGCATCTTTTTCTAGGGCATGGAACTATGGAGAGCACGCATCAAAGACCTCCACCCAGCGCGGGCAAAGGTCTGCTTCTGCATTTAACCATCTGAGGCTCAGGAGTTAGCTCCTGGCTCCTGCGGAGCAAGGCCCTGCGGGCGCCACGCACCTGCCTCATCCGCGGTGACGGTGAGCTCGTTGCTGGGCTGGCTCTTGCCGATGCGGTTCTTGGCGTACATGCGGATGCTGTAGGTGGAGGAAGGGTGGATATCAATGATGGTGGCCGAGTTCAGCTGAGGGGAAACATCTTTGGTTCTCTGAGCAGAATCCCAGGAGTCTTTTGGGTTTTGTTTTTTTCAAAAAAGAAGAGATAGAGACGTGAGTTTTTTTTCTCTGCCTTTGAAAGCTCACAAGTAGGAATTCAAAACAAAAACAAAACAAAAAAAGAAAGGAAGAAGGCGAGAAAGGAAAATGACACCCCAAGTGATTTCTTTATGCCCTATTCTCAGTTTCCTGGCGGAGGTGGCAGTCAGAGGGGACCTGATCTCCCACACATGTCACCCACACTGTGGGGACGATCGGTGGGAGGCCAGCAGAGTTCAGGGAGGGGCACAGATTTGGCCCCTGGAGGAGGGGGAGAAATACCAGTGGGGGAAGCTCAGGAAAATGACCACATGTACGCACTTAGTGTGCAGGTCAGTACAGCCAACTGGGGTTCAGACACTCTTACTTCTCAGCCCCTAAAATTCCTTGGTTCTAAAAGGTTGGCAAAACCTCAAGCCATATCAAATCCTTTCTCTCTTATATACAGACTGGCAAAACTAAGATAATTCCACACAAACCACCTCAATTTCCAATATAAACCCTGCTAACCAAAACATCTCTCAGTTCCACTTTTTGTAATCAATTGGTCTCCAATTTGTTGTAGAGATTATTTTCAACCACAGCAGCTGCCTAGTGTGAAGCGTTACCATGGACTCTGTGACAGTTTGTAGCTGGTGATTTTAGGGCTTTGACCAAGAACGGCAGTGAATGGTTCTTCCATAAAGACTCTGGGTAGTTGTTGATGGCGGGGGTGGGGATGGTGTTCAAGAGCTGGTGCTGTGGGTGAAAGAACCAAGAAGCCCCCAAGACAGTGGACAGAGGAGCTGCTCATGTGTCCCCACACCACCACGTGTGCTCGTCACATGGTGAGTCTTTCAGGGGTTATCTACATTTTTGCTGGAGTTCAAACTCCACGAGGGCAGAGGCCACACTCTCCATATTCAATTTTAGATCCCTTTGCTGGCACAGTGCCTGGCTCACAGTAAACAAATAATAAATGTATGTTTGATGGATGAATAAATAAATGAATAAATAAATGCAAAAGACTTCTAAATTTTGGGAATGGGGCCGGTCACCTTGTCACACTAATGATGAGTTGAGCAGTTGAAGGGGCTGCTCTGCCCAGAGGTTAACATAAACGCAAGCAATTCTCTGGACGCGAAGGAAGGAAAATGGGGCTTAGAGGTGCTTCTGACTACTCTGAGGTCTCCTCCAGGAATGGGGGCTAATAGAAGCTGATGACTGATCTCGCAGTTTGGAGGAAAGCAGCCTCTGAGCCAGCAAGATTGGAGGTAGAAGAGCACCCAGAAAGAGAGGATCTGGCAAAAATTCAAACAAGGAAGGAGGAGAAGCCTGTGACTAAACAGAGGACAGACGAGGGGGGATTTCACATCGGTGGAATGATACATAGGAGCCTTGTCCACAAAGAGAAAGCAGAGCCTTCTAGAGAAGACGCCTAGGACAATGGGAGGCAGGTGCAGAGAAATGTGCTAACTAGTCTCAGGAGGAAGCAGACACTTGTGGGAGCTGATGGGTTGATGGCTCTGCTCAGGCAACACAGAAGTTTCTGGAACTGACAGGGACAAAGCAGGCATAGCCATCTTCACTAGAGCTTTGTCTGGGAGTGGCTGACAGCCTCAAGAGACAGGTGAGTGTCTGCTGACCGCATTCTCCTGGCACCAGCCCAGCCATGTGAGGGGTCAAGGCAGGCAGGGGACAGCTCTCAGCTTGCCAGGCCCTGGGGGCTTCAGTGTCCATCCTCTGTAGGTTCCTTTAGCCCAGCCCACATCTTGGAAACTAATCTTCTTTTTAAACAATCTTCCAGTATGATTTCTGGACCATCCTTAATGCTACCTTTGCTCTCTGTCTCTGGAAGCCACTACCCACTCCCACCACTGGGCCAGGAGACTATTTATAAACCCTGCTTCCTGCATGCAGCCTGACCAGATGCCCCTGCCCTGCATTTGCAGGCGCTTGGATCTCAGAGCACACATTGCTGTTTGTGACTTGCTCCTGTGAAGTTTCTTTATTTCGTCAATGGTACACTCTACTTGGTTACATTTATATTTCATTTTTCAGTTTCATCCTCCTTCAAGGCACTGTGCTAGGCATTTTAAAACATGACTTCTGCAGTCCCCACACCTGTAAGTACACTGGGAACACCTTGGAGCTTTCTGACAACTGTGCTTTGAGACCTACTAAATCAGACTCAGGGGACTGGTGCCCAGAAACCTCACTGTCTGGGTCATTCTGATGTGTAGTTTGGACAGGCTGTTTTATTTGATTAAATTCTTACAACATTTTGCCAAGGATAGGATCCTTATTTTCTTTGTGAAGGTCAAGAAACTCAGGCCCTGTTACATATCTGGTAGAAGCAGGAATGGGGTTTGACCTGAACTGAGTTATCCCCAAGCTCAAAGTCATTTTCCTGTAGCTTATGACCTATACATACTCCCAAAGGACACCTAATGAAACTGGAATTCAACATTTCTAGACACCTGCTGAAAATCTCATGTGTTGAATAAAAGACTTTATGGCGAGTTCTTGACTTGGTTACACATGAGGAGGAGAATGCCCAGTTTGGAGCAATGAGAGAGAAGGGAGCTTTGGCCAAGCAGCGCCGTAGCATCCGTGAGTCTGCAGAAGGGAAGCCTGAGAGGGCTGCACAGGGCAAGACTTGCAGCCTGGTTTAGAAAGGAGTTGTCAGAAGCACCCATGGGACATGCAGGCAGGATTTTACATCATGCCTATGGAGATGGTGGCATAAAACTAGGGTGGGAAGCTCAGAGTCCCATCCTGCCTCTGCAAGTCCAAACAACCTTCTTGTGGAGAAGTCTGGGGAGCTCACATGAGCCGATATGGGTGCTCACAGGGAGCCTACTTTGGGGCCACTCCCTGAGTCTAGAGGATGGCAGATCATCCAGGATGGACTTGATGTGAAGAAGTGATGTTACAGGTCCCAAGACCAGAAAGAGTGAGGGAAACTGAAGGTTAGGGAGGCAGAATCACACAACAGGCTCACCGAGGACCACCCTGCTTTGCTCCAGGGCTGTGAACACCTTCCCCACACCATTGGACCTGTCTCTGATTGAAGGAGCACAGGAAGGATGGGAAAGGCACTCCTTAACCCTAACTGCACCCAGCTCTATAGATATGGAACTTTCTTGCTTTGATTATGAAGAGTCTGATTACTTCATACATTTAAAGATGCTGTCAATGATAAAGGTGACTCTTAGAGATTTCAATTGCATGTGATGTAGATACAACAAATATTTACAGCATACTCTTCATATGCCAGGCTCTGTGCAGGGCACTGGGGATGCAAGGACACCCCAGTCAGAGTCCCTGCCTTGGAGGAGCTTATGGAAGAGTGGGAGGCACCGAGGACTCAGATGGTGAACAAGTAGTTCCACCAACCCGATAGCTTCAAAGGCATTTTACTCAGGAGCATTTTCATGCAATCTGAGCAACACTAAAAACTACCACTAGTATTGACTATGTGCTGGATAACAAGTCAATGATAAGAAGTCAAAAACATTCTTTTCTTACACAGTATTCACAAAATATCTGCTGAGTGCCCACCAGGTCCGGCACCCTGCTAGGTGATGAAGAAATGGGTTGGGCGAAAGTAGGTCCCCCAAGTACAGGGAACCCTAAGAGCTCCAAGGCCAGAGGAAGTGACATGCATTAGTCAATATGTTCATCAAGGTACGTTGATGCCGTACCATGACACGTACGTGATTACATGCACGAGACCTGCCAGGATCAAGAGGGAGATGAAGCTGCATGAGCACACGAGAAGTGGGGCTAGAGGAGACACAATGACACGGTCCCCAGAACGGGGCTCCTCCCAGCCAAGGGTGTCCCGTGGAGCCTGAGGGTTCCTTGCCGGTCACAGTCCTCTGAGCTTGGTGTGGTGGTACCCAATTCACAGACGGGACCAGCCAGAGGGAGGTAAGCAGCAGAGGCGCAGAGCTGGTCAGACATGGCCCCAGCTGCCGATCAGCAACGGGCTGGATCCCAACCCCCTGCTGAGCCTAAGCCCTTCCCCAGTGTCTGTCAGGGACTGATCCTTACTGGAGACAGTGGGAGCCTGAGATGCCCCACCATGAGAGGCCACCTGAGCCCTCCAGCACCGACAGCAAGGGGGGGGCCTGAGTGCTCATCACTACCTCTGGGTTCCAGGCCAGTCTCTGCTTGAACGTCCTGCCTCACCTGAGAAGTCTCTTCTTTCCTTCAAGACTAGCACCTCAGAACTTTCAGTTCTGTTTCTTTTAAACAAAGGGAAGGTCATCCTCTTCTGCTCTGGCCCTTGGGAAGCTGTTTGTCCACGTCCTAGGGGACCAGGACAAACAGCTTCCCAAGGGCCAGAGCAGAAGAGGATGACCTTCCCTCTGTTTTGCACACCACTGTCTTGGGCTTACACACTCAGGTCACTGTGTACAGTCCCTGAGCCCTGGGAGCTGACAACAGTGTGACTCAGGGAGCCACTGCCCCGAGGCTCTTTCCTCAGGTTTGGGTAGGCACCAGCTCACCACTGCCCTGAGTGTCTTTCCTGGGGTCTGGGTAGGCACCAGTTCACCACTGCCCTGAGGCTTTTTCCTGGGGTCTGGGTAGGCACCAGCTCACTGGGTCTCCAGGCGCCACTCACACGAGTGACCTGAAATGCTGCACGTTCTCTTACAAGAATTTTGTAATCCAGCAAGTTTCAGATAGTGTTTCTTAGGAACAGTACTCTTGATTTGCTTCATCTCCTTTTTAGTCTCCAAATTCTACTTTGGAGTCTCTGAATCCCTTCAGAGCCGCCCTTTGGGTCTCCCTGCACCCCCACCTCACATAGCCCTCGGGCTGCGTCCCTGCCAGCCCTGCTGAAACACCTCCCCCCTCCCCGCCTGCCTTTCCAGGGGCCTTGAGCTTGCGTCAGTGCAAGGGATGCTAAATCAGTCCCAAGTGTGCAATCTGAAATAATGTAAGGTGCCCAGGAAGTGGAAAACAGGGCCACTCTTGTGGCTTCTAAAACTTTTTATTAACCCTTCCCATGCTGATGGTGCTCAAATCTCTCGTATCGTTTATGAGTCACGGTAAAAATTCTGACTAGAGGCCACAGCGGTGGGATTCCACTGGCCCGATGCATCATAATGTTCAAAATGGCCCCTGCATTGTCCTTTGAAGGTCATCAAAGTGCACAACTGCAGTGGCCCTGACAGCAGGGACAGTTTTATTTATGAGCTCTTGGCTACAGCAGTGTCCCCTGGACATTTCCAGAAGGTGTCTGTGGAGTGAGTTCTCTTTTTTCTGTACAAGGACCCCTGCACAGCTCACCGTGCAGAGGTAAGCCAAGGGGCATAGCCGCACCTTGGCACTTGGGACACAGGACAGAGGTGCCTGCCCTGGAGCAGTTGCCCAACAGGGGAAATGGGAACTAAAAGGACAGTGAGACAAGGTCACAGTGGCCCCCTGGCTCTGCCCGCAGGCTACCCATGTGCCAGTGGTGGCTGCAATGGCAAAGAGGCCAGTGGGAAGTGTGACTGTGGTCCGGGCTGGCTGCAAACCAAAGGCCAGGCTGCGAGGCCTCTGGGGAGCCTGGACACTGTATGTGAGGAGGAGGGAGACTGCAGGGGGCAGAGTGCCCTCCAAGCTTCCCTGAGTTGAGGTGCATTCTTACGGGTTAAATAAATTAAAAGGAAAAGAAAGGCAGCTTTTTGAAGTGAAAATAAAGCTGGAGAAAATAAAGAACTCACCTGATTTATTTTTGCATTCAATATCGTAGCCTGTGATGGGGCTGTTTCCGTCAAAGCCCATGGTCCACCTGAGCGTGATGGTGCGGGCTTTGACGTCTTTGATCTCAATCTCAGGAGGGTCGGGGGGCTCTGTACCATCAACAGAAAGACCCAGGTTAGTTCCAACAGGGTCAGTGGAAAGCAGTGGTGGAAATGCTGAGTATGATTCCGAGACATTTTGTTAGCATTAGACAAGGACAGATGCTTTTTACTCGGAAGCACTTTTTTTTTTCCTAATCACATTTTATGGATGAGAATTTCCACTTTCCCAGGATGCCCAGTCTTCATAGCGCTCACAGAACTGGGCCAACCCTGAAGATAAAAATGTCATTATTCGACTTTGGATCTCGAATTCAAACATTCTTTTGTCCCATATGTTAAAATTCCCTTTTTCTGATTGTCTAGTATTCGGATTCTAAAATTGAACAAAGAATGCCCAAGCAGGCCTGCCGTGTGGCTGCCAGAAGCTGGTCATCTCGCTTCATTCCTCCCAGGGCTTTGTGCCCTGCTGGGGGCTGCACTTTGACAGAAGCCCAGCTCTACATAATCCCGCTTGGTGCTGACTTCATTCGTGTCAAATTTGTCTGGGAATTAGGAAGTGTTTCATGGAAAGCTGAGTCCACCTGGAGGCCTGGGGTGGGGTGACAGACCCTTGCTGTCCCCAGACAGCTGTGTGTTCTCCCTGGGGCCGTCTCTGTCCTACCTTGCACTGTGAGCTGAATTATTCCACGGTCCTCCCCATAGGAATTGATAGCATGGCAGGAGAAGAAACCAGAATCTTCTCTCACAGTCGGCAAAATCTATGTGTAAAGCAGAAAGAAATTCTCCTTATTCAGTAGCCGAAATGGCTTTGGCTATGAAACTCTCCCCCTCCACTTTCTTTTCTTCTGCCATTACTCAACATGCACAGGCACTCACACACAAACCCATAAACACACCCACAGCCATGCACATATCCTCTGAGGACGAAGGTATTTCAGCACAATTTGAACTGTGCAAATGGAACGGCCCCTTGCACGTCGCCCACGTCAGGTGCAGCTCCTGCGTCTGGGTGTGGAATTCATGTAGGTTGGCATGCTCAGGTTATATATAGTCCACATGGACATATTTTTTATGATCTGCCTTTAAAGCATCTTACAGAAATAGATCTGTAAATACTGCAGTCAGGGCCTGGGGCTAAGGCCACCCTCCTCAGCTCTGCTCTAGAGGGATCCCAGAACGGGACTCTTGGGAGAGAGCTAATGTGATGTTTCTCTGCCACGTGAGTGCTACAGCGTCACCCTCCATCTCTGTAATAAACGCATCGCTCTGTTAGCTGCCCATAGTGCTAAAATAAGAGAATCCAACTTGCCTGACCCTCCCACCTTTTGTGATCCTGTATTAATGACAGGTTTTTCCATGGGGCGTTTCCAAAGAAGCATAATATTTTTTATTATGATATAATTTGCCCCCAAACCCGTCCCATTTTTCTTTTTACAGGAAGTTAAAACGTGCATACAGCATAGGCTGTCATTCCTCCAGGATTAACTGTCATTAAAAAGCCCTATTTGTCACTTTTTTTATTGCAGTTGGTTTCCTGCTGTGCTCATAATAATTCTCCTCTTAATAACACTTATAACAAAGCACTATTTTTGAAGACTACTCAGTAATCTCACCGTATGAAACGGCAGAGAAATGATGCTTCGTAAATAAGTCCCAAAAGATTATTTGCTATTAACCCCCTGCATGCACCCACGCGTGTGAAAGTACAGACTTCTTGTTCCAAGAAGCTGTGAGCGCCCACTGTGTCGCCTCGGCCATGGTTTTACCTGCAGCGTAGAGAGCACCTCCTCTCCCACCTCCTTGGTGGACACCATGTACCGGGCCATTTCGGGGTTAATGATGCGGTCCTCCTTCTCCCAGCGCACAATGATGGGCTTCTCCCCATGGGCCATGCAGCTCATCTCCTTCTTCTGACCCTGAGTGGCTAGGGTGGTATTTGGGTAGGACGTTATCATTGCAGGAACTGAAAAACCAAAAGGGCCACACCTTGTTCAGCAAAGCAGCACTCTTGATCTTCCCTAGAGTAACACACAGGCAAGTTGTACTCAAAGGGGTGTTTCTTTGAAATAAAAGTTACCCAAGAAATTGCTCAGAAAGAATCATGAACAAAATAAAGGGAACAAGATAAAAGGAGCCCGGGGCAGAGACTGCCATGTGGTGGTATGTTCCCGGGGTGCTGTTCTCTCCACTGAGGGCAGACTGGAGCACGGGCCGTGGACTATGTCCCTTAGGACAAGAAAATGATTTTACTGGCTGATTACTCTAGAAGGGAGGCTTAGCGTTAAGAATTACGTTCTTCCTTCTGAAATCATCTGTATTTTTATCAGTTTCAATGACAATGAAATATTCCTTATTAGTCAGCTTAGATGGGTCCCTTAAGTGCTGCTGATGGATCCTGATGATCATTTCCCAACATCCACATCTCCCACAGCTGTTATGAACTTTGCCGGCCTTTACTGGTCACTTGGAGACCTCAACCCTCTGCCATAAGTTACTTCTTCAGTAACTTTATTTGTGAAACTTCTCAAGTTCCCTTTCTTCACCTCAAAATTAATATGCGTATTTTGGAAATGGATAAGATTCCAGTACAATTCTACAAAGTACCTAGAAATTTTGAAAACCATACAATAGACACTTTTTAAAATGCACACTGAGCTTACAAGAAATTGAGAAAATAACCGGAGACCAAAACCAGAAGGGGATCTTGAAAAGCCAGAATTAACATGACCTTGGTACTGTGACTATCAGAGGGGCAGGGATCCAAAGCCAGACTCCTCCATAGGCTCGCCTTAGAGAGAAAGGACATAACAAGAAGTGAAAGTAAAAATCCACAAACAGCAAAGCAAGAAGCAAACTTCCCTAGCTTGTGTCATGAATGTAGAAAAAAAATACCTCCTCTGAGAATTTGTAGTTGGCTTGACTACCCAGGTTTGGAGTCAAATTTATGCTAAAGAACCAGAATAAGGGTCGTCTTTGCTCAGTGGTATTTACCCAGATTAAACTGCTGAACGTGAGCTCACAAACCAAAACTATAAAACACATGAGAAAATAATCCACCCTAAGAATCAACCTCCCAAGGGGTTCAGATGATAGAATTATTAGACACAGACTGCAAAATAACTGTGCACAAAACCTGCACTTGGGGGTTTCTTCAGAGTCAGCAGCACTGTGTAGCAAGACGTGGAGGAGGCAAATTGGTGACCAGGAAGAGAGGAGGTAGGAGTCTTGCGTTTCAAAGAGAGTTTCCACAACTGTTGAAAGATTCCTCTTTCAGGATTTCTGAGAAGCAGCTGATGTTTGGCCTGGTTGGGTGTCTAGGTCATGGGGACAGAGCTTTCATGAATGGCTTGGTGGCCTCCCTGCTACATCACTGAGTCTCAGTTCTTTGGTTCACTCGAGAGCTGGTTGTTTCACAGAGTGGCACCCATTCTTCTGTCTCCAGGTGACACCTGCCCCCTCTTCACTTTCCACCTTGAGTGGAAGCTCCCTGGAGCCCCCTACCCCCCGGAAGCAGATGCTGCTGCCATCCTCATGCAGTCAGCAGAACTGTGGGCCTGATAAATCTCTTTACTTGACAAACTATCCAGCCTCAAGTATTTCTTTATAGCAGGGAAAAATGGATGAATAGCATCAAAACTGGCTCTATCCTCCCCAGCCTTTAGTTCTGATTTCTCCCTTCCCCTAGACCATAAAGAAAAACGTTCAATTTTTCAGGAATATTTTTATTGAGGTATTACATACATACTATACAATCCACCTGATTTAAGTGTACAGTCCAGTTGTACACCTAATATTATATTAACTTCCTGGGATGGGTGTAAGGAATTACCAGAATCTGGGTGGCTTACAAAAACAGAATTTTCTTCTCTCACAGTTCTGGAGGCCAGAAGTCCAAAGTGAAGGTGCCGGCAGAGCCATGTTCCCTTCAAAGGCGCCAGGGGAGTCCCCTTTACTGTCTCTTCCAGCCTCTGGAGGTCCCAGACACTCCTTGACTTGGCAGCACGATCTCACCTCTACCTTTATCTCCGCCTGGCACTCCTCCTTGAGATGTCTGTCTTCACAGGGACTTCTTATCAGGATGGCAGCTACACTTGTAGTATGACACCATCTTAACTAATTATATTTGCAAAGACCCTTTTTATTTCACATAAAGCCATATCCAAAGGTTTTCTTGGGGCACTATTCAACCCAGTACAGGTATACCTAATACACAGACATACACGCATACTGTTGCAAGCTGCACACGAGTACCTGGTGTTGTGTGGTCACTACGCCAAATCTCACAGCATTAACAGAAGCCCAGCAGATTCTTCCTGCCCATAGATGGTCACGTCTCTTTCCACCTCAAGTCGGAGGCAGTCACTTATCCATTTCTGGTCCCCATATGTGCTCTTGGCTTCTGGCTTCCTGGACTTCTTTTTCAGTAAGCCCCGCGTTTTGAAGGTCCACCCGTATCATAGTGTGTCTTGGTGCTTTGTTCCTTTCTATGCTGAGTGACATTCTGTGGCACATGTACAGAGCACGCTGTTCGTCCACTCACCCCCTGACACGCCTGGGGGTTGCTCCTACTTTTTGGTTATTCCGAATGATTCTGCTGAAAGCATCTGTGTGTAAGTTTTCATGTTGACAATGTTTTCACTTCATATGTCCCATTTTAGATTCCTAAAAGTGGGCCCACTGAGTCATATGGCGGTTCTGTGTGTAACATCTTGAGAAACTGCCACTTTTCACTAAACGGCAGCACTATTTTTTATTCTCTAGGTAAGAAACTGAGAAGAGAAGGAGAGGAGGAGAGAGATTAGATGTGCATCTTAACTCTGTGAAGGTTCAGTGTGTGTGGTGGGGAAACAAGAATGTTCCCCTTCCAACATCTGATGGGACATGCAGATAGTAGCTGTTAGGTCACCTGCCTTCTGATGGGACACCCAGACAGTAGCTATTAGGTCACCTGCCCAGGGTGAGATGGCATCTTCCTTCCCAGCTGGAGGCTCCCTAGGCTCACCAAGGTGCTACCACCGCAGAGGAGCTGAGGGTGGTGTCTTCTCTACGAGCAATGCTTTCTGCTTCATCACACAGGCACACATCAAGATGTTTTCTCATAAGGGCCGAGGGCTAACTCATGATAACTAATGATCTCAAAGCCCACTATAGCACAAGACTATGAGGAAAGGGCCAAGGAAGGGGAGGGGATGGGGAGGTTAGGGTGGAGGGAGGGTAATGGGTGGGGCCACACCTACGGTGCATCTTAGAGTGGGTACAGGCGAAACCTACTAAAGGCAGAATACAAATGTCTACATACAATAAGAAAATGCCACGAAGGCTACGTTGAACAGTTTGATGAGAATATTTCAGATTGTATATGAAAGCAGCACATTGTACCCCTTGATTGCACTAAAGTAGACAGCTATGATTTAACAATAAAAAGGAAAAAAACGATCTCAAAACCAACAAAAGTGACCTGAGGTTCAGCCTTAGTCACAAACACTGCAGTTGGCAGGTTCGAACCTGGCCTGGCCTGCCAAACAACAATGACAACTACAGCAAAAAATAGCCGGGCATTGTGGCAGGTGCCTGTAGTCCCAGCTACTTGGGAGGCTGAGGCAAGAGAATCGCTTAAGCCCAAGAGTTGGAGGTTGCTGTGAGCTGTGATGCCACGGCACTCTACTGAGGGCAACACAATGAGACTTTGTCTCAAAAAAAAAGTGACCTGAAATGCAAAACTGTAAATAAATCTACCACAGACTCCCAAAGAAGAAAACATTTTATCCTCAATCTTCTGCCCAAAGCTGGGGGACACAGAGCTGGCAGCCCCATGTAGGAGTTACATTTGACAGGTGGCCCCTGATCCTCCCTGATTCCTGACGAAACGCCCCTGTGCTTACAACTAAAGACAGAGACTGTGGAGGCCAAACTGTGCTCTGGAAAGTGCCCGGCTCTATGCCCTGCCGTCCACGTGCCCCGCTGGGTCTGCATTTCTTACTCTGCGCCTTTGTGACAAGGAAAAGAAACCCTCAAGATGGTGAGGCGTGAAATGGACACGAGTCTCCTGCAGGACCTGCAAGTGTGAGCTCCTCCCAAGTCCATGGGACGCTCACTTCCGATGCTCCAGCAACAGTGAGCCAAGTCTGAGGTCAGGGCTGCTGCCACCTCCAGAGCTCTTGAGCAGGACCACAGGGTGCTGTGAAGGCTGCTGGTGCCCAGAACGTGATCCCTCAGTACTGAGAAAATGACCAACTGGAAGAACTGTCCACAAACTGTCATGCTCCTGGAAGGACTTGTTTTCTCCTCTTTTCTTTCTTTTTAAAATTATATTGCATTCTATATGGGAGAAATAATCCCAGTTAAATCATAGACCTCTGGTCTGTTTGTGATTTGCCCATTTTGCTCTGAAAAAAATGTTCCTCATTTCTAATCACATTTCTCCTTTGAAAGAGAGCCCCACCAAAATGGGCATTTTAGCACTGGTTTAACAAAATTGGCATTTAAGCAGAAATGGTCTGACTAGCCCAAGTATTTTCAGTCCTTTAAAAGAGTGGCCAAAAGGACTTGGAAAAAGGACTGATTATTGTGGCTTCTTTGAAATGCTAATGTTTGAAGGCAGGACCTTTTCACTTGTCACAGTTGGGGTGCTCAGAGGTGACAATATGTCAGTATGGCAGCCCCTTTCTGCAAGGATATCTGAAGCATAACCAGTGGACAATGGATGAATGGATGAATGACAGGGTAATTTAACAGGGACGGTGCCGTGAGAGGCTGCGGGCAAACCCTGTAAGTAAAGTGGAAGGAAACCCACACCTAAGAGGGCTCTGTCGTGAGAACGTGCTGTGTGCTTCTCCCACAAAGTCACACACTAAGGAAGGTGCTGTTTTATATCATGGTGCACCGGTCTATAAATTTCCCTCATAAACTATGATGTCACCTAACAGCACCTGCACTGCTAAGGAAATCTGCACTCTCAGGACATCAGGAGCATCCTCTGACCGACTTTCTTGCAGCATAAAGCAGCAGCAGAGTGGAGCAGTCCCAGCCAGGGTAGCTCGCTGTGCATTTCCTGCCCTGCCGTGCAGCATGTGGTGCCCCCTGCTGAACCTGAAATTGGCAAGTGGGAGTATTTACACCACTGAAATTGGCAAAGGCTAGAAATCGGGGCTTTCTCCTCAGCTGATCATTAAACACAAGACCACTATTTAGGAGAGTGTTTCCCTATATTAATAATTTGAAAGGCTGTTCCCATCACACCAGAGACTAAAAATTGGAGCGTTTAACTTAAGAACAGTAATTAACTTATTTGTAGAAACAACCTTAAAATATGAGCAACTTATTACTGTATGTTTTCACAAGTAATTCATCAATAAGTTGATACATACATTAATTTTTTTTTTTTTTTTTTTTTTTGATACAGAGTATCCCTCTGCTGCCCTGGGTAGACTGCTGTGACATCACAGCTCACAGCAACCTCAAACTTCTGGGCTCAAGTGATCCTCTTGTCTCAGCCTCCCAAGTAGCTAGGACTTCAGGCACCCACCACAGCACCTGGCTATTTTTCCATTTTTTTCTTTTTAGAAGAGACAGGGTCTCACCATTGCTCAGGCTGGTCTCAAACTCCAGAGCTCAAGCCATTGTCCTATCTTGGCTCTCCCCGATGCTAGGATTATAGACAGGAGCCACTGTGCCTGGCCCATACACTGTTTTTTTTTTTTTTTTTTTTTTTTTTTTTTAACACAAGGGCACAGAAAGAATGGAAATTTATGTTAATAAATCAACGATATTAAAGATTAGTTCCAGTCTTTACTCATCAAGTCTTTTAATGACTCTAATTCAAAATTCACCCTAACTTAAAAAAAACATAACATGTTTTTAGTTACTTTTTAGATCATTTGTTCTGTCTCAGCTTTCTGAAAATAACATTGAGAAAGTACCACGCAGCCTGGACAACCCCTAACCGGTAAGATTCCTGCCACCATCTGTTCAATCCTTCGTGTTACAGGGAAGGAAAGCGGAAGCCGGAAAAGAGCAGGTGTCGAACGAAGGCCCAGATGCAAGAGTCAGCCAGAAACCCTGGCTATACTCCTCAGTGAGGACCGCGACGTAGGGAGTCGCCAGCTCTCTGGACAGTCTGGCACTTCCCATGCTGTAGGATGGACAGCCCTGTGTGCTGGGGACTCGCTCAGTCCCCCCACTCAGTCAGACCGCAGGTGGCAGAGGACGGTGCGAGGCCAAGAGTGAGGAAGCACAAAGCTGGCCCAGTGCCTCCAATGGGAAACTGAGGCAGGAGTTACTGGGGTTCCCAGGTGAGAGATCAGGGCATCTCAGATGCTTAGAGAACGGACATAGTTTTTAAACTTCTTCAACTATTGTTTTCTTTTTCATCCCCCCACCAAGATTTTATTTGAACAAATTTCATTCACACAAAAAAGCTAAATAGCATCATATATGTAACCCAATGCCTGGATTCCATGATTAACATTTTTTTCTGCATGGATCTAAATCAAAGTTTATTTTCATTCTTCTCAGCAAATCAAACTTTACTGAAAACATAATTTTCATTATTCTATTTTAAAGTCATCTTAGGTAAAAATATACATCAGTATCAGAAAGTCTCAAAGTCTCTGGGCCTCAGCCCTGTCCCTGAATTCTGCAGTCCAAGGTGGAGACCTACTGGGGCCTCCTGTCCCAGGGAAAGGACCTGCCATACTCTGCACTGCAGATGTGACTCAGGGTCGCACAACCCTTGGGTTAGAGCAGTGTCCCCTCTCCTGTATCACATCAAAGGATGAGGCCAGAAAGCGACCTGGCTCCAACTCTGAGTGGCTATGAGGACAGGGCCCTCAGCTGCCCTGGGCCTTGAATTCTCACCCAGCTCACAGGACAGCTGAACAGGTGCAGGTCCTCTCAGCCTGGGCTGCAGCTCAGAACCACCTATGGGGTTTTAGAATAGACTCACACCCAGAGTCAGAGGTTCAAGGGCAGGGCTTTTGCATGGATTCATTTAAGTTTCCCAAATGGTCTAATACACATGGTGCATGGCAGCAACCCAGCGGATGAGCGTCAAGGCTTTCCTTCTCCTGCGGCCTCTCTCTCTGCCTCTCCATCTCTCCACATACCCCGTGTCATGACAGTTTTTATTTCTCTGTTTCATGTCTCTCTCCCTTCTGCCTGGGGATACTGACCAGGCAGTGTCTACTCTCCTGGGTCCCCAGACCTGGCCCTGTGATTTGGGTACACACTCACATGCTCCTGCCCCACTAGCTGCAGAGACAGGGTCTCACTGTTGCCCTGACCAGACTGACTTCCCCTAGTCCAGCCAGTGTGGGGACATCGAGTCAGCCCTCTCCCAGTTGGAGGGGCACCCCCAGTCACCCAGAGGCTCACCCGCTAAGTTGCCCTCTGCAAGGTGTGTGGTGCTGCTGCCCCTCTGCCCCACGCAGGAGTATTACAGGGGCCATCCTGTGGCTGGTCTTCTCATACCCGCTGGGAGACGTGGTGGGCACAGGCGCTGCTGTGTGGGAGCAGGGAGAAGGCGGCCTGGGCCCCGGGTGGGAGAGTGCACAGCCGAGCATCATCCTGGGGAGATGGGAGAGGTGGGAATTCCTAGGGCTCTGGCTCCATCCACTGGCCCCTCTGACTTCACTTGCAAAACACAATTTCAGAAAAAATAGTAGTAAGAATTTGACGATGGTGACCACAGAACATCAAACCCCAGTGGAGGGTCTTGTGGGATGACACTGGTCTCATCACCAGGATGGTGTGCCTGAGACGGAGGCAGTCTGGTGACCCTGAGCTGGGAGAGACATCTCTTAGGGGGCACAGAGATGTGACAAGCCCAGTCTGGACAGTGGAGCGGGGAGCTGGCTGGCTTCCCTCTGTCTGCTGCATCATGGAGGCCGCACGCCTGCGTGGAGGTAGACCGTGGGGAGGGAAGGGGCTAACCCCTTTCTATCCGCACATTCCAGCAGTCAGCCTGCCAGCCTTCCCTGCCACTGTCCTGTGGCCCCTGTTCCTCCATCACCCAGCAGCCACTGAGGAACACACAGAAACCCCGTGTCTCCCAGGCAGCTTCCTTTTCTTCTTTTGGCAAAATACACATGGCATAAAGTTTGCCATTGTAATCACTTTACGTAGCACCAAGGACACTCACATCACTGCATGGGGTTTACCACAATTCATCCAGCAACATTTTTTATCTTCCCAAACAGAAGCTTGGTACCTCTTGAGCAGAACTCCCACTCTGTGCTTTTCCCAGCCCTCCAGGTCCTGGAACTACCATCCTACTTCCTGTCTTTGGATCTGCCTACCCGAAGGACTTCACGTAAGTGGAGCTGTGCAATATTTGGCCTTTTGTGACTGGTCTATTTCACTCATCATAACATCCACAAGGTTCATACATGTCGTGGCCTGTGTCAGAATTCCCTTCCTTTTGAAGGCTGGATAATATTCCACGGTACCCACACACCACCCTGTGTCCGTCCACTTGGCCGTGATGGAGACTTGGGCTGTTTTCCCTGTTGTTTATTGTGAATAATCGTGTACAAAGTACCATTATTTTTAAAAATCTGCAGAACTTTGCTAGGGAAAATAGATGGCAATTCTTGGCCTGTTTCTTTTTGGGCATTTCAAAGGCTGAGCAGCATTTTCCCTGTCTGTGGTCTCTGCCTCTCATTTTCACGTCTGTTTCCTCATCTGTCAGAACAGTGAGACCCACGGCCTCCTGAACGTGTGAAGAGGATTAATGCAATTACGCCCGTGAAGCCCACGGAGGCCGGTGCAGGAAAAGCCCCGCAGAAATGCCAAGTGCTACTATTACTGCAGCAGAACCAAAAATTTCTCTTGTCCAAACATTTATTGTTTATAAAAGTTTTAGCAAGTGAGATTGCCTACTGGGCAGCTCTAATCCCTGTAAAGAAAATGATTTCTCCAGCCAGGAAGTAATAAAATCTTAGCACATACTAAAATATCTCCTTGGCTGGGTTATTATGCTTACATAATGAAGTTACTTTGATTATAACCATTAATCAAGTTCATGTTTCCAAGCTAGAGTGGGATATATTTGATATTAAACCTTAACAAGAATGGCCACATCGCCACTCCTGGCAGCTCTGCCAGCGCTTCCCGACGGGATCTAACGTGTCGGGAGAGACGGGGACGTGTAGGGTTCATATTGTATTCACTCTGAAGTTGTATCAAGTCACATTATTGGAAGAAAGTTGATTTATTGTGCAAGAGAAGTATGAATATTAAGTGAGAGAGATTAAAAATAGTATTTTCCTCTAATTCACAGACAGATAGGCAGGTCATTTCTTCCCATTTTTTCTGTCTCGTCATGTACAAAAATTCTGTATTTCATGCAATAAGGAAACTTCCTAACAATTATGTAGAAAAGAAGAAAATAGGAAAGAGACCTTAATTTCCTGCCAACCATGATAGTAAAAACTAAATGAAACACTGCAAGAAAACAGACCGTGTCATCATGAAAAATTGGGTGTGATCCAAGATATTAATTAGAAGAAATAAATCACGAGCTGCGCGTTAGCCAGTACCCCAGGTGATCCCGGCAATCCTGTCTCCTAGAATGCAACATTTTACCAATTAAGGGGTCTGCACGATCGACGTACACACTACAGAGGAAATGGTCCTATGTCACTGGCACTCTGAGATTAGATTATACAAGACTGAGGCGTCTATCTGGGGTGCACCAACTCTCTCTCTGATGCTCAGTCAATCCAGAGAAGCCTTTCACAATGTCACGAGGACACCCGAGGGGCTGACGGAGATGACCATGAGAAACACAAGCATCAAGCCAGTAGCCTGCCAGCAACCCCCCGACCCCCCTCTCCTGCCCACGGCCACCTCTGCCTCACAAAGCATGCAGTTTCCACGGCAACAGAACCAGCCGCTTCCAAGTGGCCTGAGGGTGGACACACGGAGCAGTGAGGCCCAGAGCCATGTCCTAACTTTTGAGCAATTGTCTTATATCCGGCTACTATTCATGGAGAAACAGAAAGATGTATCATCCTCCTCATTAATACCTGCTGGGGTGGCAACTTCCACACAGTTTGTCTGTATCACCAGCTCCTGGGGCTCCCTGGAAGCTCTGTCCCCTCCCCACTCCCTGCAGCCTTTGGCTGCTTCCACCTGAATGTCTGTCCCTTTCTAAGAACACCTGGTGTGATCCTGGTGGTGGTAATTACAGCTAACTTGTATCATGCCTTAGGTGCTATCGTAGATTTTAATTTTTACAGCAATCCTAGGAGGTAGGTGCTATGGTTACCTTGATTTTATGAATGTGTAAAACAAGGCACAGAGAGGCTAACTGACTTGTTCAAGGTCACACAGGTGGTAAGTGGTGGAGCCAGAGTTTTAGCCAATGCAGCCTATACTTTTTCCACCTGTGTATGAATTCACAGGAAACACAGCATATACAGCCTTGCCTATTTTTGCAAACTCTGCATTCTTTTGTATCTTCCTTCTTTAATTCTGTTATTTTTACCTGGTACCTACAACATACATATATCACCTGCCTTTTAATTGCTGAATAATATTTCTTTGTATGAATATTCCTTTGTTTATTTATTTGGAAGTGTTCAGATTTTGACTATTGAAAACAAGGCAACTAAGAACAGTTTGGTGTGTGAACCCTGGTCACTGACGCTGGGTTCTCCAGAGCACTCGTGGAGGAGTGGAATTTTCAGGATGGCGCATGTACATTTTTAAATGTCTGAGACTGCTCCAGACAGCTTTCACAAGTGGCTGCACACAATTACAGTCTTACCAGAAACTTCATTATTAATTTTTGTTTGGTATAGTCATTCTTTGAAAGCAGTCGCTGGACCAGTAGAATAGGCATCACCTGGGAAGTTGCTATAAACACAAATTCTGGGGCCTACGACTTGTTTAAAGGAGACACCAAGGGGATTCTGGTGCATGCTGAAGATCAAGAGCACTGCTTCAGACCCGTTCTTCACACCATCTCACCTCCACCTGTCACTCAGAGCCTGAGTCTCTCTCGTCTTGTGTGGGTTTTGTAAGAAGAGCTCAGGATTTGGAATCACAAGAGCTGACTCTGAGCTTTCTCATTCTGCAAATTTAACAATCTATAAAATTTTGGTATCAGTGTTCTGAATCTGATTCCTCATCTGCCCAGTGGGCACTTGCTGATGCCTACTTGAATACATGTATGAAGAAGCTAAAAATCAAATACATGCAAAGTCCTCTGTGAACTAGAAAGTGTTTAAAACGGTAATTATTTTTTCTAGCAAATATTTGCATCCATGACTTGGTTTCCCAGCTTCATTCTACACCCCCCATGGTTAAAGAGCTGCTCATATATACATGTATATGCAAGGACTGTGAGGAAAAAACCAGAAACAGTGTTAAGGTGCTGAGGTATTTATGATTTTAAAGATCTAAATACATAGTGTGGTTTTTATAAAGCTTGAACATGCTTAAAAGTAAGTTTCATTTTCATAGGTTCTAAACGAAATGTTAATGAATTTAGTACCTAACGTGATGGTTGCATCCATCACAACATCTAGAGAATTGACAACACAGGTAAAAGGAAAAAAGGGAAAAGGGGATGTTTTAAATACTAATTGCTGTTAACTTATTATGAAGGATTGGGAGAGGATATATTTACTTTTCAAGAGGGTTTTGGTGTTTTCAAAGAGATTATTGCTACAGATTGATAGAAGGGTCCTTGTGTGTGTACACGCGTGTGCTTGAGGATGCCTGTGTGAGCACGTGCACATTGTGTGCACGTGTGTGCATTCTGTTAATGAGTGCATTTGTAAGTGTGCACCGGGTATGTGAATGTATGCTTTGTGTGTGTGTGTGTGTGAGTATTCCTGGGTCCCTGAAGCATTTGAATTATTTTAGAATCTTCCTCCTAAGTGTTATGGCTGACATGTGGTGCATTTTTATGATGATTCATAGAAAATATACAATTGTACATTTCTCTCTCAATTAGATCTTTCTTAGAAAGGAAAATACCAATATTCTCTGATGGTCTCTATAATCTTGCCCTATTTTCACAGGTTTGCCAAAGGGTTAACTCAGGGAGGCTTGGAGGTAGGAAATAAGACCCGTGGTTTGTAGACAGAAAAGCACTTTTTCTATAAGAACTAGAAACACGCCTTACGCCTCTCCCCTGGAAGCCAGAACTGGTGCTTTCCTTTCACAATTCAGAGTGGAAGAAATTCTTGTCACGTACTGAGTTGCAGCATAAATGATGCAAAGGGCTGGAGGTCGCCTCCCAGCTTTTGAGTGAATACCAGGATATGCCAGGGTGTGTGTGCGTGTGTGTGTACGCACACACACACGCACACACACACAAAACCTGCGCTCCTTGCTTTGTGACGTGGCTTATGAGCCCTGCATCCAGGACTGAAATCAGTATCCAGACGCAGGGCACACCTGCAGGAGCATTTTCAGTGTAACTGTCGGCAGGGCGGCTTCTCCTTGGTGGCTTCTTTCACGTCAGTTGCTACATCTTTCAAAAGGAAGACGTAGAAAGGAGCAAGGATTTGTTGGCAAACAGCTCCGTTAATCAGGAGGTATTTTATGACCGAGCGGCTCTCAGGGGTTTTTAGATTCAGAGGCTTGTGAAGTGACATGTGTACTGGGCCCTCCCAGGGGAGGCGGGCGGCCGCTAATTGAGGGATTGATGGCTCTAAATGAAGCAGAAACCTGCTAGGGAGATTCAGTTCCGAGGAAACCAAGCACCGCTGAACAGCGCCAGCCAGGGCCGCGGGGTTCCCATTCTCTGCCCCTGTGAGGGAGCCCTCCGAGGAGACCAGGGTCTCACGGCATCAGGTGGTGCACTAAATGCCACAAAACATGACCTGGGAGGGCAGCAACACAGCCATTATCAATACCCTGATTCTTTGTCTTACGGAGGGATAATTACATCGAACATTTCCCCTTACACACTTAGGACAGGAATTATTTAAACATGTATCAAAATATTCAAGAACATTAAATAATGTTTAATAGCATCACCTAGTTTCTCTTTTTTGTTTTTGTTTTTTGAGACAGAGTCTATGTCGCCCTTGATAGAGTGCTGTGGAATCACAGCTCACAGCAACCTCAAACTCTTGGGCTTAAGCAAGTGTCTTGCCTCAGCTCCCAAGTAGTTGGGATGACAGGTGCCACCACTAAGCCTGGCTATTTGTTGTTGTTGTAGTTGTCATTGTTGTTTAGCAGGCCTGGGCCGGGTTCAAACCCGCCAGCCCTGGTTTATGTGGCCAGTGCCCCAACCACTGAGCGACGGGTTCTGAGCAGGCATCACTTAGTTTCTTACAAAGGACAACTGTAGCATTGTTCTCTCCATCCCTTTTGGAGAAGATTTATGTGACAGGCACTGGAGGTTGACCTCGTCTGACCTTTTGTATTCAATGTGGAAGCATCTTGCCCTTAGTTAGCACTGGCACCTGCAGCTGTTTCCTTGTGTGCCCAAAGGGGAGGGAATCGTGAGCTCTGGAACCATGTTCGGCCTGTGCTCTAACCTGATCCCTCTTCCTGCACTCTATCTAGTTCTAAGAATAAGTGATGCAATGCACACAGGTCACTACAGCTTGAACACACAAGTAAGTCTGTGTTGAGCCTGGGTGGATAGCAAATAGAATGATGTCATCTGAGCAGGCATGTCCCTGATGACAGGGATGGGGTGGGGAACGTGGTAGGGGAAAAGCCTATGAGGTCAGGGGTCACAGAAGCAGCTCTGTCTGGGGCGGCCAGAGCAGAGGTTCTCAGAGTCACCTGGGGGCCTGCTAAAGCACAGATGGCTGGTTCCTACCTTTGTGGCTGATCCACTGGGTCTAGGGAGGGGTCCAAGAGTTTACATATCGGATAAGCTCCGAGGACACCGTGGGGCTACTGGTCTGGGGACCACCTGCCCCCTGGCACAGAAGAATGGGTGACCCCAGCATCAATGGTGTCTCCTGAGCCATTTCCACATGGCTATTTGGATGTATTATTTCAAAGGAATTTAAATGCTGCTTTTATTTTTAAAAATTCAAATATATGTAACAAACATTCCTAGCCCTTGCTTTCCCCCTAAGAGTCACAAAAAATATTCAAGAGAAATTGAGGAGAATGCTTTCGGAAAAAGAAAGGCATTGTGTGAGGGATACCCAGGACAGGAGCTATAAAGTGAAGCTCTGCAGATTTAACAACATATCCTTGAAAAAATTCTGTATGGCAATAAACAAGCAAAAGAAAAATGAAAAACCGGAAAAAAAATTGTAACATGACAAATAAAGGCTATTATGCTTTAACAGGAATTTATAAATGTTAAGAAAATAAAACATCTCAGAAATCAAGGAGAAAGAATAGGGAGAGTTCAATCTAAAAAAGAAATAGAAATTTCAATAATAAAATACTAGGACACTCAACTTCTTTTGTTATGAAATAAAATGTTCACTTCGCCTGCCCTTGCAGAGCTGACTAAATACTGGGAATGTCCCGCTGGGAGAGCTGGGGACGCTGGCACTCAAATCCTGCAGATGGAAATGGTCTGCACAGCCTTTTGTGAAGCCAGTTTGGCCACATGAAAACAACAATGTTGCACATGCACATCTTCTGACTCCATGGTTACTAAGAAACGGATCAGCTGTTTGCACACAAGGGATCAGCTATTTGCACACAGCTTATGGGTCAGTGGGCTCAGTGCAAGCTTATTGAGAGCAGGAATCTTCAAGCACAACATGAATATTCAAACATTCAATAAGTATTGACATATCTACAAAAGGAATAATATTCAGCCATTAAAAACACTGGACAGTATATTTAAGGCTTCATAAAGATGCCTACATTAGTTTTCTAGGGCTGCAGTACCCAAATACTACAGACTGGGGAGCTATTCAACAGGAATTTATCATCTAAGTTATGTAAGCCAGAAGTTCAAGGTCAAGGTGTGGACAGGATGGCTTATTCTGCGGCCTCTCTCCTTGGTTTGCCCACACTGTATTCTTCTCCCTATGTCCTCCCTGCATTTTCCTCTGTGTGTATCTGAGTCTCAATCTCCTTATAAGGACTTCAGTCAGATTAGACTAGGACCCCACCATCCCGGCCAATGTGACCTTAAATACTTCTTCAAGCCATGTCTCCAAGTGCAGCCCCTGGGAGTTAGAGCTTCCACATATGAATGGGGAGGGAGTGCAAAGTTCAGCCCACAATAATGTCAGTAATATATTATCAATTAAATAAAAAGGCCTACACAGCATTATGATTCTTTTTATTCAGTATGTTTATAAGTTTCTCTCTCCTTCAGCCCTTCTTTATATGTAGAAATAAATCTCTATCTATATAGAGAAATACAGAGGGAGGGGGATTGGTGGGATCACACCTGCGGTGCATCTTACAAGGGTGTATGTGAAACTTAGTAAATGTGGAATGTAAAT
>CAUYPK010035098.1:0-18328 GCA_963574355.1 Loris lydekkerianus | reverse complement strand
TCCCTTCTGGAAGGATGTTTGGAGAATACTTAGAGACCTAAAAATAGACCTGCCATTCAATCCTATAATTCCTTTACTAGGTTTATACCCAGAAGACCAAAAGTCACAATACAGCAAAGACATCTGTACCAGAATGTTTATTGCAGCCCAATTCATAATTGCTAAGTCATGGAAGAAGCCCAAGTGCCCATCGACCCACGAATGGACTAGCAAATTGTGGTACATGTACACCATGGAATAGTATGCAGCCTTAAAGAAAGATGGAGACTTTACCTCTTTCATGTTTATATGGATTGAGCTGGAACATATTCTTCTTAGTAAAGTATCTCAAGAATGGAAGAAAAAGTATCCAATGTACTCAGCCCTACTATTAAACTAATTTATGGCTTTCACATGAAAGCTATAACCCAGTTATAACCTAAGAATATGGGGAAGGGGGAAAGGGAAAGGAGGGAGGGGGGAAGTAAGTGGAGAGAGGGTGATTGGTGGGATTGCACCTGAGGTGCTTCTTAAGGGTATATGTGACACTTAGTAAATGTAGAATGTAAATGTCCTAACACAATAACTAAGATAATGCCAGGAAGATTATGTTAACTAGTGTGATGAAAATGTGTCAAACTGTCTATAAAACCAGTGTATGGTGCCCCATGAACACATTTATGTACACAGCTATGATTTAATAAAAAAAAAAAAAAGTATAATTGAATAAACATTAGTTGACTTCCTTCTTGGGTATTGAGGGAGAACACAGATTCCTGAGATATTATTTCTGATTTTAAAAACTTTAAAAAGCTTATAGTCCAATGGAAAGATATGGCAATTTCCAGATAGAAATAAGAAAGTGAAAAATAGTAGAAAGTATCTTAGGGAATTGTCTGGGGCTAAGGAGAGTGATGTGAGGAGGCTAAATGTGAATCTATGCAGTCTTCCTTTTTTAGGTTGGACCCTCCCCTTTTGTGTACGTTACTTTAAATCCAGCACGTTACTTCAGAGCTCAGTAGAATTAGACACATAGAAATTCCTCAGGAAGGTCAACTGGTGATGGTGACTACAGGGTCATAAAGTAATTTCAACACCACATAGCCAATGTATCTCTTTTCTGTCTGAGGTATTCTAGGGATAAAGTAATTACCTGAGCTTTGTGGAAGGAAGTGGGAACTGAGAACCAAGAACAGGGAGTGGTGCCCTTGACTGGTCCTAGACTGTGATCCTGATTCACATGTATGACCTTCCTGTGTATTTCTATATAACACAGGAAGGCCGTAACCTAAAAGTGGATATTCTATTAATTATGACCTTCCTGTGTTATACAGAAATACAACCCAATAATAATAAGAGAGATATTTAATGACCTCATGCATAAAGATGTTTGGGATAGATGGTACCATGGATGATTTACTGACTGGACTATATTGTTGAGGAACTTGGCTCTTCTTCCATGTCTACTCCACATGCTCCTATGTCTACTTTTTTATTCTCAGATTTACCACATCTTGCACATAAAGTGGCTGCCACAGTCCTAGGCTTCACATCTTCATAAAGCCATGTTCAAAGGCAGGGTAGTAAGAAGGCTTCTCTTGAAGATCACTCTCTACTTCTCAGAAAAGGACATATTTTCCAGAAGCTCTAAGTGGGTTCCCTTATGTCTTATTGGCCAGACTGGGTCACATGGGGATGCTAACCACAAAGGATACTATTTCAGGGCTACGTGACAGGCAGACTTTGTCATCATGGAAGAAAATGGAGGGGGTTGGAGATGGAGTAGGCAACCAACAGACCACAGATACACTGGGTTTCCAATAAACTATGAATCTTTTCTGCAATTTTATGCCACCACCTTATAGAATAAAATCTTGTTCATGTGGAACAGATTCTCACAACTGTCAGACTGGTAGTCAAGTCCTTTTCTTTGCTGAGGGGTGGGGAATTTTCTTTAATCTCTTCATTCATTCTTTCACCTAACTACTCACTCCTCATATATTTATTGAGCATCTAGCAGATGTTCTTAAGCCCTTTAGCAACCAGATGAAACCTATGGCTGCCTACTCAGAATCTTTTTTAAAGCATTCAATAAGGTGCCCAGAATTAGAAAGGAAACCAATTAAATTGAAATACAGTTTACCTTTAGACCCTGTTGCCAGATCCTGTGCTGGTGCTGGGATATAAAAACAGGAATGAAGGGAAGAACATCAGCCTTGTGCAACTTAGAGTCTGGTAAAGGAGTCAGGTGAGCCAGAGGAAACCACGGGATCTCCCCTGGGAGCACATGTGGGGACAGCAGCTCAATTTTGGTTAGGGATGGAGGAAAAGAGAAAGATTCCTGGGTATTTAAGAAGATATTCAAAGGAACTGAGCCAGAAAGAGTTAGTCTAAAATTAGTTCTCGTGAGAAAGAAAAGAGCAAAGAGAGAGGGTGAAGAATTTGGGGAACAGTTATATCCAGTATTTCTGGAGCATAGAAGCCAAAGGGCTGCATGGTTCTGGGGAGAGGGCAGAGATGAGCTTAGGCCAAAACATCTCTGGAAAAGTCTAATTCTGTGTTAAATGTGTTTATATATGAGGCAGCTTTAGTAACAAGACTGTAGTGACCTTGCTTGGTTTTGCTCACTGTTGCTTCTGAAGTCCTCCACACCATGCTGTGTTAAGCAGTGGTTATAGGAAGGAAACTCTACCCCTCTGTGTTTCTAATTCCTAGGTCACCATGTTAAAATGCATATTGTGAGGACTCAGGCAGCTGCCCATGAGAACATTCTCAGTCAGTTCCTATAATAGAGTCTTATATAACTCTTATTCCTCTACCCCACCATATTCCTGGCTTTGATTGGCTGCCATATTCTTCTATTTTTGGCCCTAAAAGAGCCAAATTCATGGCTGTGGGAATAAGGACTACCAGTGTGAACAGAGCCCAAGTATTGAGGGTTCACCCAGGACCATGTAGAAGGTTGAGTGTGGGCACTTAACCCACGGCCACCATACAAATTCAGGACACTCACTGTACTCTGTCACCAGGCTCTACAAAGCCATCCAGTGGCTCCTCTTTTGGTCCCCTTCCTTACTATAAAGGTACTAGAGTCATCATACTCTAGATTTCCAGGGTTTCCTTGGTCCCCACTACCAAAAATCCCTGGAGTTCACAAAAATATGGCTTGTGATCTACCTTATGTATTGACATGTGCCTGTCTCCCAATGTTCAAGGAATGAGCTAAGTAAGGGTGGATAGAGCATCTAGTAGGAATAGGAGACCTGACAAGAAGTAGTGACAGTCAGACGTTGAGCTAGAATGTGGATAGCTCAACTCTTTTCCCTCATTGGGGCCCACCTTACAGTTGAACTCAGAGAGTTGGGCTTCATCATGTAACTGTTGCCCTGATAGGGTTGTAGAAGGTAAATTGTCTAACCTCAGAACTTAGTGTCTTCATTGCTAAGATAAATGATTTGAAATAAATGTCTTCAGTAGTCCTGGCTAAGCATGAATTCTTTGATTTTGAATCACATCAAACTCAGTATACACAAGTCTAATTCTCACTAAAAATGTAGCCACCTTAGTACTTTCCAAGAGGGATTGAGATATATCTAAAATGTTTAAATTGATCCACTTTTTGTCACATGGACACTATTTTTTTATGATTACTGTATGATTCATGAGTCAATTTGCTGCACAAATCTCTAATGATGTGAGTGAATTATTCACATTTCATAGTGGAAACAGTAGTTTTTCATTTCCCATGTCAGTTAAAAGAACATTCTATGTTCTTCACTAAAGAAATAATCTGGTGAATGTGTACATTTTCTGTGTTTTGGAGTATATTAGAGAACTGTGAGCAATATGTTTGTGAGAAAGTAATGGAACTGGGTGAAATTCACATAAGATTGTATTTGCTATTCAGGAGCTAAGAAATGTCATTCTGAGTGATGGAAAGATCCTGGTTTCAGTAGTTCCTGATTTGGTGGAATCAGAGCCTTAGTTCATCAGTTAACTTCACAGGTTCTGATCCTTCCTTTGCAAAATGAGAGATAATCTATCTGACAGCCAGATAAAGAAGAATAAAGTTTGCAAAGTACTTAAAACATCTACAAAATGATTTGAAGACAAAAAGATAATAATCCACTTGGATTATTCTTTAATGACAAGGTGGGCTGGCCTGGTGACATAATTTATAGGCCCCTTTCTTTTGTCCACAAAAGGCTCTTAGGATCTGTGACTGTGTTTCCCTGGAATTGTACTAATTTTTGTCATGTATCAGGCTCTAACCATGACCTAGATTTTGAACAGAAGTCAAGTGAGGCCAGATTAGACCACCAAAGTTCTCTTGCTTCATTTTTTTCTTCTGATAAATACCACAGCACATAAATGTTTAAAAAGAAAAAAATATGAAAAAGATGTCTTTAAAGCAAAATTATGTCTTGAAAATTTTGTTCATGAATCCTTGCAGATGGGCGCTGAAAGTGAGCAAGTTTGGCTGTTCTTTTATAAGGCAGCTTATAAAATATCCAGCTTGTAAAATTTATGTATATATTATAATTATATAAGAAGGGATCTTATGAAAAAAATCAGAGGCAAAGAAGTATGGATTTCCAAAGTATGAAAGACCTTGAGTAAAGCAGTACAAAAATTCTAGAAGTTTCTAATTAAGTTTTTGACTGTGGAATTTGCCTTTGCCTAGAGCAAGAAGCCCAGCTGTTTTCCAACAGGGTCTGTTGCCTCCTAGCAACCCTCAGACAATGTATGCCTTAAATAGCAAGGCTGTTTTCAAGGGCTCCATCTCTTGGTTGTCTATGGTTTCAATAATACATTTTCTGGAGTCATAATTCATATTGCACAGCAGTTATTTCTTTTATTGTTTATTCAAAATTTGGACCAGGCAATAAATACTCACAGATTTTATTTTTGATGGATTAAGTTTAATTGCAGTGCAAGACTTCCACGTTGAGGTTTTGGCATTAAAAAAAAATTATTGGTCTTTAAATGGAGAGGTTTGATGGAATATTAAATTTGATGAATCATAGCAAGTGTCTGTGTTTGTTAGCTTTTATAGACCACATTAAATAATTCATTAATGAAGTCACACTACATTGCTTTGAGTAGGTTCTAAAAAGGTTAACAACTTGATTCAGGCTGGTGTTCTTAAGCTTACTGGTTGAGGGAAGCTTTTGGCAAACTCAGCTCACTCTGAAATTGGAATACAAAAGAAAGATTTTATTTCCTATCTCAAAGTCTAGAAATGTCTTAGTCTTCTTCCTCTTTCCTCCTCTTTTCTCTTCTTCAACCATCACCAAAAATCTTGCTCATTCAAGATGTACATGGTTTGAAGCCAGTGGCTACTTAGCTGCAGGAGACCCTGAAGGAACAGTGATGTCACCGGAGACGGAAGTCACCCTGCCTTCTGGCTGCTCCTACAGTGACCTTATAGCAAGAAGAAGCTGACTTAACTATAAATCACTCCTTTTGAAACAGGAGCTGTTATTCGAGAAGTATATTGTTAACTGTTGGATTTTTTTTTTTTGCCTTGAAGGCTCTGTTTTGGAAGACAAAATATTTGCAAGGCTCCAATTAGAATAAATTATACAGACTCTATTACAATATCGTCTATCCAGAGGACACTTGATTATGCATTGGCTGGCTGACTGGATAATGACTAAGTTAGAGCCTCAAGGATGCACCATCTCCTATTATGTGGCTAGGAGCTTTTGGAGTCATTATTATATCTGGATTTTTTACACCAGAGAATTTTTGAGTCAAACATTTATTTTATGTGTTAGAAATAGCATTAAATTAAACGTGACTGGAATTGTGTGGCTGCTTTAAAAATTTGCTTGATTGTGCAATTCCTTAATATTTAAATAAAGGCTCTAGAGACACTTCATGAAAATTCATGAAATCAATATCCTTCTCAGAGGAAACTCTTTCTTGACAGTCAAGTGTGAAGGTAAATTTCTCTTAAAAAGAGACTTGCCCAATGCCTTGATTCTGTTGGGAATCGTTAGTAAAATAAATGACTCAAATTGGTTTTGTATAGGAGACAAATCAAAGCATTTCCATGGGGTTGCGAGGCTGACCTGCAGTAGCTTAACCATTTCCTGAGCAACTCGAAGCTGCCCGATTGGATGGGTGATAGTTCCCATGTTAGTCATTGTGGAGAGAAAAATAAAAGTTCATAAAAAAGCGGCCACCAAGGGTTATATGGCTGCAATTGTTTCCAGGCCGAAACAACTTTGTATCTGTTTATTATTGTCAGTATCTTGTTATATTGCTCCTTCAGAATCAATAAAAGCTAAACTCTCTGCATCATTTTACTGCTAAACTCTCCGGGAGGATGCAGAGCGCTGCAAGTCAGGAATGGCCAAACTGGGACAGAGGCAGAACTAATGGTAACGAGCAAAAGTTAAACCCAGTTTATTTAACAACCTTTTTCTGGGAGGAAGTTGTTCTACTAATGTAAAACATATGGAAAGATTCTTGTTGTTCTTGGCTGGTTTTTTCCTTAATGCATGAGGTAGATTTTTTTCTTCAGAAGAGAAAAAGAACAACCGCCTATAGGGGGGAATTTTTTTCTTTTGATTAAGAAAGGCTATTTTCAGAAGATTCCTCCTCAATTTTCCTACACTTCTAAAGCGGTCTCAGCTGCTAGCTGTCATGTGAGGTTCAATTTATTCAATTAAATAGTAGTTTTTATATTTACTGAAAAGGTAGTTTTATGAAAACTAGTTTAACAAGCATAATCATTTACATTTTTCTTCTCTGTTGGTATTATTCATTCATGTCTATTTTTTGATGACTGGAATTTCCAGAAGTAACTTTCCCCAGCATTGAATTCTAGAGATGAACTATAGTCCTGCTAAAGTTGCAGTGTGCTGGTAAACATTGAACAACCAGCTCCTGGGAACAGAGATAAGGAAAGGATACATTTGCCAATGTCCAAAGTGTAAATATTCCCATGATGGCTAATTTGAAAATACCAACCTTCTGTTGCTGAATAAGGAGTTGGAGGAGATGTATTACAACTGGCCCTTCAACGACAGTTATGAGGTGACTTCAGCATGTTACCATTGCTGCCTCCCTGAGTTACATGATTGTGATTGTATGATTATTTAACAGATTAGGAAGGGAGAGCTCTGTTGGTTTAATTTTTTTTTTTTTTACCCAAAAGCTATGAAAACAATTGTATCTAAGACTAGAAATATTGCCCTTTGGTATTAATATGTACTGATCTTATTCAAGAACTATAAGAAACAAGTTCTGGTACATTTCTTTTACTAAAAGCTCTTGGTTGAAATTACCTTACCAGAATGTTCTAGGGAAATAATTCTCTGCATGAGGAAAAATAGAATGATAAATTATTATTATTATTCCCCCAGCTTTATTGAGGTACAACTTACAAACAAAAATTATATATATGTATGGTATATAATGTCATGTTGTGATATATGTATATATTGTAAAAATGATTGCCACAAGCAAGTGAATTGACATATCCATCACCTTACATAGTTACCTTTTTTCTGAGTATGTAGTATAAACACTTGAAGTCTATTCTCAGAAAATTTTGAGTATACAATACATTATTATTAGCTACCCAAGTCAACATGCTATATAGTAGGTCTCCAACTAATTCATCTATAATGAAAAGTTTGTATCCTTTGGTCAATGTCTCCCCAATCTCTCCACACCTCAGCCCTGGCAATCAATATTCTACTCTCTGCTACTATGAATTTGACTTTTTAAAAATTTTACATATTAGCAAAATCAGGTGGTAGTTACTTTTCTGTGTCAGGCTTGTGTTACTTAGCTTAATGTCCTCAAGTTTCATCCATGTTGTTGCAAAAGGCAGGATTTTCTTCTTTTTAAAGGCTGAATAATAGGGGAATGGTAAATTATAAAGTTAATTTTTAAAAAATATGGCTTCATTATTAAAATCAGTCTCTGTAGAATGATGGCAGCTTTGAAGGAACTACCAAAAAATGATGGACCAATGAAATTCTAGATCTTTCACAGAGAAACAGAAAAAATGGAGCCATGAATGTGTGTGTGTGTGTCTATATGTATGTGTATATATACATGGTTAATCATATCTCTAAAGTACTTTACAGAAGGTTATGTAGAGTGCAACTGATCATTTGCAGCTGTTTAGGGGAATGCCTGCAATGTGGGCAGCCTATTTTGAAGGTAATGGATTTATGAGTTGCAGGATGCCAAATGTGTGATCACTTGGACCAGAATCTGTTAGATATCATGTTGCTATTTCTCCCCTTTCTTCCTCATCTTAGGTCACATCTCAAATACGAACCTCACCCAGAGGTTACCCAGGTGATCTCAGGCCATTCCAAGTGTGCAGCTGTGCAGAACTTGATCTTGAAGGACAGATGGCATCAGGGAGAATTCCTTTATACCTTGCACTGGCCAGGGCTAAGTCTCTGACATTTCTGTCTACAGACAACAAAAGGCTGTCACTGTGGGCTACTTTGTGATGCGTGCTTAAAACCAAGTTGAACACATTAAAAGGGTAAAGAGGCACAAATTTACTCACTGTGCTCTGTGATGAATTAAATCAAATTTTGTTGAGAGAGTAGATGAAAGAAGTAGATTTTAAAAAATGTGTTCTCTCCTCTGAAAACTGAATTTAATATTTATTTGAGGTTGATTCCAATTCTTTATTCATTTCAATACATATTGTGTTTATATTATATTTTCTTTAATAAATAGACATTTCAAATAAAATGTTTAATATAAATTATATTGAGCTAAATTCGATCTCCCTTTCTTATCTGTATAATATTATGATTCTTGCAACCCCAAGTCTGTCCTTAGCAAAATTCAAGATCACTAGGACCTGGTATGCTTTCATGAATTCCCATACAAATTTTTCCCTCTTCAACTATACTATTTTCTCAGACCTCCTTCTCTCTAGAATTGCCAAGCTCCTTTGAAGTATTTCCCAATTTCAGAACCACGGCTTACCCACCTTCTTATAGGAGACTTAAATAACTCCTATGTCCTTCTAATTTTGCACTTCATTCCACCATGTGTCCACTTTAGTCCTCCTCATCCATCATACTCCCCAAAACTACAAGGTGAAATTTTTGAAATTTTGCAGTTAATTTGATGGCATAGGGCTATGTGTGTAGATGGAAACAAATAGTAACAAGTAACACATCTTGAGTGTTTTTGTGTCCCAGGCAGTGCTTAAAGTGCTTCATGTGCCTTTATCACTTACAGTAATTGAAAGGAGAATGGTCATAGTCTTACCATTACCCCCGTTTTCCAGATGATGAAGCTGAGGCACAGGAAGATCTTGGAACTTTTGTAAGAACACAGGACAAGTCAGTGCAGGCAGGATTTGAACTCAGGTTGTCTCATAAGAAAATCCACACTTGTATCCAGCGCTTCCCAGAGAATCTTCCAATTTGCCCTGAAAGCTCTGTTCAAGTCGGTGTGTGAGGCGGTGGAACACTGGAACCAAGGACAGAGATAGGCTTTTAACCTGATGTTTTTCACGAATTGGTTGTGTAAACTTAGACAAGTCAACTTCTCTGGAAAAACCTAGGCAGAAATTCAGTATAGTAGGTTCTTTTTACGAGGATCTTATTTATTTTAAATAAATACTAAGGCTCTCAGTGGAAGGCTGTTTAAGCAGAACTTAAGATTAATACTGAACACAGGTTCTGGGATCAGCAATGTGGTTTACACAGGGCTCAGTGTAGGAGTCCTGAGTTGAGTCCCTTCTCTACCTTTCACCAGATATGAGATGGGACCAAGTTAGTCATCCTGCCTCCTATGCCATCTGTAAAATGCAGGCAATAGAAAAGGTCCACCCCAGAGGGTCGTTGAGATCAGATGAACACTGAAGTTAAAGCATGGAGTGCAGCATAAGCACGGTTTATAGTTCTACATATGGTCTTGTGAAGTAACTTTTATTAGCTCCATTATACAAATAAATAAACTGAGATTTATAAAAGTTAAATACCTTGCCTGAGCTTATTTATCTTGTAAGTGGTAGAGTCAGCATTCTAACCCAGGCAGATGCATATTTAACTAATGCACCATCTTTTTCCCAGGACTAGGAGGACACTATGTAGTATCGATTACCTGAAATAACAGTGCTTTTTCCAGGATATCCTCCACTTTCTCACAATTTAGTAGCTAAAGGATTTAACTGGTACCCACAGATGACTTTTGTGATCTCTCTCCCTTGGGCCCACAATCCATTGTGATTGGATAGAACCTGCCTCTATTCTGATTGGTCAGTGCTAAACACACACACACACACACACACACACACACACACACACAGATACTCACTCACACTCACATATGCCATCACCAAACCTTGGGTTCCTTTTCTGGAAAACAAAAGAGGGTAAAGAAATGCTTTCTCCAGTCTCCTGCTAACTTTCAAGTTCTACAGCTTAGCTGGCATCCATCCTCCCAGCCCTATCCTGCAGAAGACACAACTTGTTTTACTAAAAGCTAATCCCAATTTAGCACACAATATTGAGAATAAAAGTTACACAAAGCAATTACTAGTACGAATGACCTTAGGATACACTGAAATTCGCTTAGGTCACATGTCAAGTGATTAAGAAAATTAAATGCTGCACCTGGGAAAATAGAACATGGACAGACAGGAATGCTGTTGTGTGTCTTTAGGACACAATAGAACACAACAATTAGTGCCCAGACTTCACTGAATGTATTTCTAATAAAGACTTCAGAACTGTAACCTTTGAACTACTGCACACTCTCTAAAGACAAATACAAAGCCATCTGTGGCTTGTAATGGTTTCAGAAGGTTCTCTGAAAATGCTTTTTTTCCCCTTAATCAATAGCCAGGATATTGAATTTTTAAATCAGCAGGATTTCTATATTTTGATATTTGCCTGATTTCTTAAAGTTCCCCAGGTGCAGTATCACTCCCTAGCTGATTCTAATAGGCTTGAGTCTGTTGGGGCTCGACTTTGTTGAAGATCTCTATGGGGACATCTTCTGTCCAGGAGCCCTGTTTAGTTTTTAGATTTCATGACAATGCCGATGACTGTCAAAGCTACTGGGAAAAAAGCTATTGTGTAAAATGCTTCCTATTCCTAGTTATTCCCAGTGCAGTCCCTTTGACCCTGAACATCTCTGGGACAAAACCAGAGAGATGTACTATTTCTGTGTGAGGTGAGCCTGCATCCACAGAGGAGCAGCGTGCACAGTCCCCAGTCACGGCCTATGTAATTAATTTACTTCTTACTGAAGCTCCATATTTAACTCAGTGTTATCTTGTCTTTCTGGCATCCTGCCTTGCCTCTGTATTGTGTATACTGGGGTGGGTCAGGGGACAGATCACCTGGAGAGTGGCATCTTTAACATGCTAAAGTCCTTTGGCTGAGCTACACATTCCCATCTTGCCTGAAGTTTTTAAGTTTTTAAACTTCATTTTTCATTTTGTGGTGTTTAATAAAGATAGCAAAATAGTGTGAGTTGGCAAATAAATGTTAACATGTGTTGCAAATACAAAAGCAGTTTCCCCTGCCATTGATAGCAGAGGAAAATGTGCAGTAGTATTTAATTGCACTAGTAGGTGAGAGAGCGGAATCCTTCATTACGACACAAAATCTGATTTTTGTTTGTGACCAGCATGAATGCTGACCTCTGCCCTTTGAATGATCTTTCCGTCTCCCAGAAAGTTCATGAAAAGGTCATGGAGCTGCACCGACTTCCTCTATGTGAGCATGGACATGTCTTTGCTATTGATCTGGGAAAAGACCATTCAGTGGGTTTGTTCGTTTTATTTTTAATGAAAACCTGATCAGTAATTATAAAAAATTTTTTACTGGAATTCACGCCTGAGTAAGTGAAGAAAGCTGACCTCATTCTGTGCTGGTTATTTAATGTTGCTCATAACTCCCAGTTAAATGCATTTCTCGAACCCTTAACAAAGCAAAATATGGCACTTACTGATCATAAGTTCAAAGCAGGAGAGAAAAAAAATGGCTTAATAGCTGGAAATAAAAACATCAGTGAATTTTTCTTATGGATTCCTTCATGTCAAATTCAGATCATGAGTGACTCTCAGTTTTCCCTTTAGATCATCTTGGCATGATCGAGGAGCAAAAATAAAAATGATTTCTAGTATATTCTTGAGGTGATTCCTTCTTTTGATGCTGCCTGTCACCGTAAAAGAGGTTATGAATCTCTGGAAACCTGCTCCGCTGTCGGTAGCATAGACACCGATTTTCAAATCAGGCTGTGGCAACCGGTACAGTTGGAGGGCTTTAAATCTCTGCTAGAAAACTATTTCCATTTACAAACAACAAGGATTGTACTGAAATGGTGAAAAATGCACTTGAGTCATATTTAGAATGATTGTGTGTGGGGGGATATAACAATACTTTTCAAGACTGTAAGTAATACGTATATTCATATCTTGTGTTATTTATCTTGTAGATATATAGCTCTGGAAGTTCTTGGCTGCTAGCTGTTAGGCTCGTAGCAGTGAGAAGGAAAGATCCTGAGGCTTGTCACTGCCATATATCACGGCAGCTGTGCCCTTTGATTACACTGGGGCACCACCAGTCATTAATAATAGGGAGAAAGCTTTTTGTCTGGCAAATGCATCGTGGAACAGTCCTTTCTTAACACCTAGGCATCTTGGTGTGGTAGTAAAGGTAAATTAAAGTTGAAGCTTGTTTATTTTATAACCACACTTGTGAAAATAGAGGTGGCCTTTCCAGAGCCATTCTGGAAAATGTATTTTTTTCCTTGTCTTATAAACTTGAAACATTTTCATATTTTGCATTTGCTCAGGGGAACCCTGTCATTAAGTCTCATCGAAGCAAATGTGAGTACAATGTAATTACAATTTTAATCCCATCACTATCACACTCTTTTGGCTACCAGAGGGTTACAAAGCAAGTGATCATCCAAGACAACAATTGCCATGTAGACTTAAAAACCCAACTGTGTCCATGGTTGAAGATTTATTAAAGAGCATAATGTGAATGAAGTTAGCAAAGCAGAATGCTTTCTGAAAATAACATGGCCAAATTTAATACTTTCTGAGTATATTGTTTTGGAGGGTTGTTGCCAGTAGCCTGTTTTCCAGGCAGTGATGTTTTCCCATCAAAAGTCCTCCTAAAGGTGCCAAATTTCTGGGGAGCTTGACTCACAGTAAAGTACCTCATAAGAAATGGATTTATAAATGCTACCACCCTGTGTCAAATGTTACAACTTTTTCAAGGTGAAGTATAATGATTATACCTTATCAATTTTACCTCTATTTCCTTTCTATTCCCACTAGAATCCATTCAGACCCCTCATTTCTTGCCTACACTATCATAAAAGACTCTTCAGTTGTTTTCTTATCTTCAGCCTAGCTTCCTTTAATTCAGAGTTTTTCGAAGTATGAGATTTTCACAACCCATTGGTGGGTGGTACTATAGCTTGATAGTATCCCTTTCAAAATCTAGCTATTAAGACGTAATGGCCAATGTGATATTATTAAGAGTGGGGCCTTTTGAGTGGTAATTAGGCCATGAGGGTTTCTTCCTCATGAATGGGATTAGGGCAGGTTATACAAGAGGCTTCACACAGCGTTAGGCCCTCCTGCTCTTCATCCTTCTATTGTGGTAAGGACACAGTGCTCCTCCCCTCTGGAGGATGCAACAACAGGGCACCATCCTGGAAGCAGAGAGTAGCCCTCTCCATGCAACCAAACCTGGCAACATCTTGATCTTGGATTTGCAAGACTCCATGATGGTGAGAAAATTAATTTCTGTTCTCTAGACATTACCCAGCATAGCAACACAAATGGACAAAAACAAGTGGTGAAATCAATTTAGTGTTTCCTCATCAATGTTAAAAGAAGAATGTAGAAAGAGAGCAGAACAGGATAAAGCAAATTACAGCACATCACATAGAGTAAGGGTGAGTATTACTGAACGTTTTCCTTCAGCTGTGCGAACATTATAGTGTGTGTGTGTATGTGTGTGTGTGCGTGCGCACATGTGTGCGTGCACATACCTTACTGACTGTGGACTTAAAATGTACTTCTGTAGGTCCTCATCAAGATAGTTTTAATACCTCTATCTCATTGTTTCCCAAAGTGTAAGAGGCTAACAGGCACTGGATCATGTGTTGAGAAAGTTGTTAGCTTCTTAATTCTTTATCCACTCCATGTAATTGCATCAAGCAGAAAGTCTTGGTTGGTATTAGTGTATCTTGAATTGACCCTTGTGAAACTCCTTTTATTGGTCTGATTTTAATACAATGAGAATGGTCCTTAGGCTTGAATCTTTTGCCAAGTGTCTGGATCAAATTTTATATTTTACTAATATTTCTTCCATTATGTTCCTCTTTAAGGAAAATAACACTGACTTTGCACAGATGCTTGTTATGCAATGTTTATTTTAAAATAATTTGTAAAAGGGAAGTCAATTTAAAGAAAAATACAAAGTAATTCAGAGCACACAGAGCAATTGTGATTGCTCTATGTAAATTATCAAAATATTCACTGAAGTTGAGACAACACTATTAACCAATTTTTAAAACTACTCACAGAATAATCTTTCTAAAATAGGAATCAAATCCTGCTATTGTCTCTGCATAAACTCCCTCAACATTGTTTCACTGTCTATAGGATCTGAGGCCTGATTCCTTTTCCAAATTCATCTCCTTGTACAACTCTACTCATATCCAAATACTGCCCCTTTTGTGGGTCTACTACTCTCCCTGTGAGCTCTTCCTCATCACTCAAGACTCAGCTCAAATGTGAAGACTCCAGTTCCCAACCCCAAGCATCTAGGCCAGTGGTTCTCAACCTTCCTAATGCCTCCTAATGCTGCGACCCTTTAATACAGTTCCTCATATTGTGGTAACCCCCAATCATAAAATTATTTCTGTTGCTACTTCATAACTGTAATTTTGCTACTGTTATGAATTATAATGTAAATATCTGATAAGCAGGATGTATTTTCATTGTTACAAAGGAGTTGTGACCCACAGGTTGAGAACCGCTGATCTAGGCACTCTTTCTCCATTCCCTCATATCATTTTATTGATACCATTGGGCTCCATTTACTACAATGATTTCTAAGGGGCTTTTTGCTTGTTTTTACATTTTTATTCACTCCAACCCCAAAAGTGCTTTATTTATCATTGTCTCTTAAGCACCTAAGATAGTTCTTTGTACATGCACATGGACAGACAGACATGTGTGAAAATGAATAAATTCCTTATAAGAGAAGATAAACTTGGCCCAAGAGCAGAACCAAACGCAACTTAGGAGTAAATTAAAAATCCTAAATTTGCTTCATCAACACAGAGAAAGCCAAAGGGTGTTTTGAAATGAATAACAACAATAATCGTAATATTCATCAACAAATAGCAAGTGTTTACTAAGGGTATGGCTTTCTACATTTAATCTCATTAGTCCTGTAACAACCCCAGGAGGGAGGAGCTATTAATATTATTGTCCTCTGTGTAGAAACAGGCTCAGCAAGGATAGGTCACTTGTTCAAGGTCAATAGCCCCCCAGTAGTGGAGTTGGGATGTAGAGCCAGGGCTGTCTGCCACCAGAAGCTGCCCACAGCCACCATGCTATTTGCTAAGGGTGGGCTGACTGCCTCTCTTCTCTCTAGGCAGAGCTGCATTGGCATTAAGAATCTGGTTCCCAGGGCGCTGGCCCTGTTGGTCCCAGCCACACCTGTGTCTATTGAGAATAGCCCCAATGTCTTTGTTCTGCTCACAAGTTTCCCTTACACTCTGCTGCCCTGGCTCCTGGGCCTGGCAGCAAGTCCCCAAGCTTCATTCTGCCAGATTGATCTGACCACAGCCTCCCCTCATACCTACCAGTTCACAAAGCACCATTATATTCTGGTCAAGAGCAGAATTCTGCTGCCACGCTGCTCGGCTGTGCAACCCAGCCATGTGACAAGTTACTCAACCTCTGTGTGTCCTGGTCTCCTCAAGATCAAATGAGTTTTTATATCAAAGGTGTGTGTGAACTATGCCTGGTACATAGCAAATATTAAGAGTGTTTGTTAAATAAAGTGCAAATCCTATGGATCAAGCCAATTTTGCTTGCTCTGGGTGACAATTTTGCTTGTTTGAGTCTCAATGGTTTCTCCTTCCACACAGAGCCCATCACCCTCTTGAATACCTTTGTCAGAACACTGCCTACCTTCTAATATGTTTCAGTTTATTTCACTCTTCATCAGTGCCTGCTTTGGGGCCAGCACTGTGCTAAGTGCTATAGAATAAGAACAGATGAACACTACAGTCTTTGTCCTCAGGGAGCATAAGATTGCTCAAAAAGCAAAAATAAACAAAAAGCAGTGTCCCTGTCATGTGACATGCTGGGCATCCCCAGCAGGATGGGAGAATGCATGTGAACATGTTGGGTGGGGTAGGCACTGAGGGACCCATAGAACGCCCAGGACTGGCCTCTGCCTGGGAGAAGCCAGCAGGGCAATCTTCCATAAGCTAGAGGCTGGGCAAACTCAGATAGGATCTGGGCAGGGGCACTATCCAAGGGTTCTGAGCTAAAAGAGGTTGGACGGGGCAGGGCATTGAGTTAGGACTCTGGGTGGGCTGCAGACAGGCCTTGGAGTGAGGTAAGATGCTTCAGTATAGATAACAGAGGTCTGCCTAGCTTTCCCCAGCACCTCTCCTGCTTCTGCCTACCAGGTGCCCTGCTGTGCCAATTGTTAAATCAGCCCTGGGGAAGATGATGGCAGGGAATAGGAAGGGGTGGAGTGTCCTGTCCAGTCAGTAACCTACTCTCGGCTGTGAGCTTCACAAAGACCCTGAGGAACAGACAATCACTAGGGTGGAAGGCACATCAGAGATCAGGCACCTGGATGGGGACTGAGTGAAGAAGCTGTGCCTCAAGGGTCAGAAAGTTCCTAAGTTTCAGTTCACCCCAAGTCCCAGCAAGACTAGGCCTGTCAGTCAGTTTCAGGTCATGCACCTTTTTCGGCAGGCCCCCAGATATGAAGCTGACCTGGTACCTGGCATGGTCAGGCTGGGCCTGGATGGGGCACAGAGCTGGTGAGGGCCTCTGGGCATCAAGGAGAAGGATCTATAGCAGGATTCTAGATAAGCACAATCCAAGCATCCCAAACCCAGGGGTTGTGTGTTTTAGAGCAGTCATTTCTTCTTGGGGGAAATCAGAAACTGTGGCAATGAGCTAGACCTGGGAGATCCAAGTTAATACTAATGTCTGAGTTCAGCAGGTGGAGTTGGGAACAGAAACAGAGAGGAAAGGGGCTGAGAAAGCACAAGGTGTAGGTGAGATATGTTTAGGAGAATTTAGGCACAGAAGTGGGGAAATTTCTGGAGACAAACTTGACCTGTTCTTAATCTAGAGAGACTTGGTGCTTAAGTAACCCTTTTGACATTAACCTCTGTCAGTAACTGAGACTCAGTGTGTCTGAGGTCCTCAGAAGGGAGCAGGTGGAATGGTAGTGGTGGGGCAGTTATCAGAACTGAGGAGGGAAGAATAGGCCATTATCCCACTGCAGCCTTACAAGATACTCAGTCCATCCCCTTCTCCCAAGAGAAACAACCAGTAGATGCTAGACCTCAGTGTTGGTAAACCATGGGGTTTGCACTTATTAATATTTAAATTTCAGTCTTCTGGGTTTATACCTAGTAGAGGAATTATAGAATAGAATGGCAGATCTATTTTAGATCTCTAAGTGTTCTCCAAACATCTTTTCAAAAGGAATGTATTAGTTTGCATTCCCACCAGCAGTGTAGAAGTGTTCCCTTTTCTCCACATCCACGCCAACATCTCTGGTCTTGGGATTTTGCAATATGGGCTAATCTTACTAGAGTTAGATGATATCTCAAAGTAGTTTTGATTTGCATTTCTCTGATGATTAAAGATGATGAGCATTTTTTCATATGTCTGTAGGCCATGTGCCTGTCAAAGATATTTGTACCAGAATGTTTATTGTAGCCCAATTCATAATTGCTAAGTCATGGAAAAAGCCCAAGTGCCCATCGATCCACAAATGGATTAATAAAGTGTGGTATATGTATACCATGGAATATTATGCAGCCTTAAAGAAAGATGGAGACTTTACCTCTTTCATGTTTACATGGATGGAGCTGGAACATATTCTTCTTAGTAAAGTATCTCAAGAATGGAAGAAAAAGTATCCAATGTACTCAGTCCGACTATGAAACTAATTTATGGCTTTCACATGAAAGCTATAACCCAGTTATAAACTAAGAATAGGGGTAAGGAGGAGAGAGAAGGGAGGGGAGGGGGGAGGATGGGCAGAGGGAGGGTGATTGATGGGACTACACCTGTGGTACATCTTACAAGGGTACATGTGAAACT
>CAUYPK010035097.1:0-13666 GCA_963574355.1 Loris lydekkerianus | reverse complement strand
CGGCTGAGCTGAAGAGGTAGGCGGCTGAACTGAACTGTATTCCACTGAACTATTTAACCCACAATATTTAATGGCACATTTAAGTAAGTGAAAACCCCATTTAAGGCAGTAAAGTCTTGCAAATAAATGTTTATAAATCCTGAATCCTTATAATCAGGGGTTTTGGAGTATAAGGATTCAGGATTTTTAACCATTTATTTATAATGCTTTACTGTCTTAAATGGTTTATTCACTTTATTAAAGTTGCCATTGAATACTATGGGTTAATTCCTCAATTATTGTAATAGTTTTGGGTATATATTTTTATTTTTTAAATTTACCAGTGGCTGCTGCATTTTCCACCTCGGCTTATACTCGAGTCACTAAGTTTTCCCAGTCTTTAGGGTAAAATTAAGAGGGTCGGCTTGTACTTGGGTTGGCTTATACTCGAGTATATGCGGTACCTTATTAAAATTTGGTGTTAAGGAAATTAACCTATCTTTCCATCACTCAATGTTTTTAAGAAACTAATCCTGCAAGACAGTAATACCTAGTAGTCACTGCATTAAGTACTCTACCTTCATGATCTTAATTTTCAACTCTATAGCATGGGTACCATAATTATCACTACTTCATACTTGAGGAAACTGAGGCAGAGAGAGGCCAAGCAACCTAGCCAAATGGTAGAGCTGGGAACCCAGACAGTCCAATTCCAGGGCTCAAACTTACCACATTGAGCTGCCTCTATACCATTCCTCTCATCACTAAACTACCACTGAAAGGATACTTAACTGCTTAATAGTTCATCTGCTCTTCCTTTATTGCTAATGATAGAAAACTAATGCTAGACCCACCTATAAGCATGAAAAGCATGTTTCACTTCAATAGCAACTTCTGCAGAGAAGCAATAAAAACACATCCAATTTCTCCACCTACTAAGAACTCAGGCTGTAGTTAAGGACAAGCAATACATACATATCAGTGAATAAGACAATGGTTTTTACAGAGCAGTCCATGATAATATAGTAAAATGTTAAACTACATAGTGCTAAGAAATAAAGACATATTTAATCTACTCAGCTAATAGAAAATGTAAGAGGAGACAGGCATTGTCTAGAAAGAGTTCACTACACAGTTGTAATCTGGCTGTGCTTGAGAGTTAAACAGACTTTATAGATAAGGAAACAAGCAGAGCCTGGTGGCCACGAGAAACAAACATGGGTGGGATGGTGAACAGTAAGAAAGTAATGTCTTATGAAGAATGACACAAAAGAGTCTTGAAACCTAAGCAAAAGAATTTAGACCTGATAGACTAACAGAAACCAACAGTAGATTACCAAACAGGGCAGTGTCACTGTGCTTCAGAGAGAAAGGAACAATGCATGGAATAAACTGTAAGGAAAGACAAGTAAAAGCAGGAAAACAAGTTAAAAGAGTTATCGCTTTCACTCTTCTTTCCTCTGCAACAGATCAGATTAGTTGCAGAGGAAATAAGAGTCAAAGAGATACCTTCCAGGGTCACTGTAAAGAGCTGAGATAACAGAGGATGAACAGGTAAAAAGAAACAGGCCACTTATCTTCTCCCAGAACAGTGGTAGTTAGAGCACTTAAATTCCCCATGCCTCAGCTTCCTTACCTAAAAAAAAAAAAAAGATTCATACTAGTGTATATTAAATCAGCACACTGTACCCCATAAATGCATTAATGTAGTTATAATTTAATAAAAAAAAGTTTTTAAGTGACAACAAAGCATTAAAAAAAAAATTCATACTAGTATCTAAGCACAGTGATTATTCAACCACTGTCTGTGGTACTTTGGCGTGCCATGTGACAGGATCTTAAGTGTGCTGTGCAAATTTTTAAAGATTAACTTTTTTCAAAAGAAATTCCAAGCACATTAAGTATTTTCTTTTTTTTTTTCCCCCACTCTTTTTTTGATTAACATAATTTAAGTGTGCCATGGAAGTTTAACTACAGGTTCAAGTGTGCTGTGAGATTAAAAAATGCTGAAAAACACTGATATAGTTCACCAGTACCAGAAATACCAAACACTGTTTGGAAGCTCGGGTCAAGAGAACCTACTGTGTGTTCTTCAGATGATAGTAATAACACTTTAGCACTTACATATCACAGTGTGGCAGTGCACCTTAATTGCTTTACAGATACTACCTTAATATACAAAACAATTCTAAGATACTGGTATTGGGATTATTTTATAGAGGCAGAGATAACTTGCCCCAAGCCCCAGAGCTGCTATTTCTGTTGAGTGGTTGTGCGCCCCACAAATACCCTTCTCACTTACTTACGTAAATAACTTACTCCAGAAAATGTTCTTTTAATGTGTAAATATATACTAACAGATAATTTAGAAAAGAAAGCTATTTAACTTTCATGTGCCATTATTAATTCACTCAACAAATATTTAATGATTTGGGTGATAGGGACATAAAATGAAGAAAGTGACAAGGTGCATGCCTACTTCAGTACAGGAGACAAATATATAAAATGTCAGGTAGTACTATGAGACAAGGCTATGAAGAAAAATAAAGTGAGATAAGGGGTTAAAAACCATCAGGATAATGGTGGGTATTTTGGAAAGGGTGGTCAGGGAGGGCCTCTGCTCAGCTGACATTTGAGAATACACTTTAATAAAGAGAGGGGCAAGCCAAGGTAGTATTTTAGGGGTCACATTCAGGGAAAGAAAGCTGCAAGTGAAGTAGTTCCAAGTCAGGAAGGTGCTTGGTGTGTTCAAGAAGGAACAGGAAGGTCAATATAGGTGGAGCAGAGTGACTGAGGCAAACAGTTAAACAGTTACTGTTAATAAGGTAGGAGAAGCCAGCAGAGACCAGATCAAGTCGGGCCTTGTGGGCAAGGTGAGGACGTTGGGCTTCAGAAGACATTGTAGATTTTGGAGCAGGGGAATATTGTGGTCTGATGTAGGTTTTTAAAGGATCATTCTGATGTCCTGTGGGGGATAAAAAGATGATAATGGAGGCAAAAGTAGTAAGCAGACCAGTTAGGGAACTACTCCTATAATCTAGATGAGCAATGATGATGGCTTTGATGATGGCTTGGATTGGTGATGAAAGTGGATTCTAAAGGTGGACCTACAGGATTAAGTAATGGACTGAACTTGTGGTGTAAGAAAAATCAAGCAAAGGTGACTCCAAGTAGTGATGTCATTCACTGAGGAAGGAGAAACATCAAGGAAGAGAAATATGCCCAGATTCAAGAACATGTGTGCAGAGTGGGAAGATTCACTACTTCATTTTTGGTCATGTTAAGTTTAATGTGCCCAGTAGACATCCAAACAGAAAAGCTGATTAGACAGCTGAATGTAGTAGTCTTCAGAGATGATAGTGGAACTAAAGATAAAACTTTCAAGATCACGGTAAAAAGATAAACATGTGTTTTAAATCATGAAGTACTGATTAGCAAATTAAGAAAAACCATATATACTCTCTTACTGCTAGAACAGCAAACAGAGAGGTTCGAGCTAAAACTTTTTTTCTTTCATTCTTTTATTTCAGATTAATATGAGGTTATAAACCATTAGATTATATAATTAACACATGATAAGTAAAAAACAGTTTTGCCGAGTGAGTGTGCCATACATCCATACATTGTACTCACTGAATGGGAGTACATTCACTAAACCCCCCTCCTTCCCCAATCTTCCGTTTGAGATTTTCCCTCATGTGGGTCTGTGATTGTTAATCTCCTAGTTTCAAATTAATATTGAATACATTTCCAATCTTGTGATGCTTAAGAGAATGTTCTCCAAATCCATCCAGGTTGTTACCAAGGATGCAAAATTTCCATCTTTTTTAGGGATGAATAGTATTTCATGGTATACACACACCATAGTTTATTAACCCATTCACTCGCTGATGGGCACTTGGGTTGTTTCCACATCTTTGCAATTCTCAACTGGGCAGCTATGAACATTTTAGTGCAAATGTCCCTGTGATAAAAATGTGCTCTTTTTGTTTGGGTGAATGCCTACTAGAGGAGTTGCAAGGTCAAAAGGTAGGTCTACATTTGCAAATATATTATTATAACCTTTTAAAATATAAATCAAACCTTTCCTTAGAAATCATTAGATATTCATCCATCTTCGAATGCTTGAGAAAATGGATCCATGCAATTAGAGAACACATAGGTTTGACTTTGATACCGGCCTAAACCACCAGTAGTATGGAAAGGTTAACATAGTACCATGTACTTATTTATGTATGTGAAATGTTCTTAAAGTAACAACTATACCTGAGTTTGGAAACCCAATCAACTATATGAGGTTTATTTCTGGCAGACATAAGAACCTGTAGACTATAAAAATAGTACCATTCTTCCTATTATTGCTAGTAAGAGGTGTAAACGTAAGCAGCAATGAGAAGGAGAGTTAACGATAAGGACTTATATTGTGACAACCAAAATCTGAAAATAGCTGAAAGTCAGCTCTAGAAATGACAAAATCTGATACATGCCCATAACCTAATAAGTGCCAAATTTAACGATTCATCATTATCAATATTAGAATTTATATACCAGTATTAAAGAAATCCAGTACTGCTCCCTCTTTTTCTAGTCTCCTCCTTCCTGCCCCTAATTCTGCCACTATACATGTCCTCAAAATGGGTAAGTAAACCTCTTAGAACTTTTGAAAAACAGTACTGGGGTTGAGCCATAACCACTGACAGAATCCTGTAAAGCAGGCGTCCTCAAACTGTGGCCCGCGGGCCACATGAAGCCATGTGAAGTGTATCTGTTCCCGTTTTGTTTTTTACTTTAAAGTAAGATATGTGTAGTGTGCATAGGAATTTGTTCAGTTTTTTTTTTTTTTTTTTTTTTTAACTATAGTCTGGCCCTCCAACGGTCTGAGGGACAGTGAATTGGTCCCCTTTAAAAAGTTTGAGGACGCCTGCATAAAGGCTTGGCAGCGCAGCCTATGAAATCTTTCTTGGTCCCAGCTGAGCCAGCCAGCTGACTAATGGTGAAGGAACAGACAGCGGCCTTGAGTTTCCTGCAAACCCTTGAGTTCACACCCAGTGAATCTCACCTTTAACTTTTTCACTACATAACAACACGCACGTGTTATCATAATCACTATAACCTAATTTCAGATTTCATAAACCACGTACAAATAAATATAGCACAGCGTCAGGCCAAACTTGATAAAATCTTCAAGAAGCCATATGTTCAGCACATGTGTGCTCTCAGCTCTCCAATTCCACCATCTTTCTGCTTAGCCAAATGAGGGGAAACCCAGAAATTTCAATCCTCTCATTCCCAGTATTAAAACAGGACAAAAAAAGCAAGCAAGCAGGTTTTATCCTACTGTCCGATCCCCCACAGGTACCGCCTGTCCTTTTTTGCCAGCACTCGCAATTCTCTTCCTCATACATTCAAGACACATCAACTCGCTCCCACCTGACAGTTCCAACCACCGCTTGTGTCCGTTGTAAGCCCCCAAACTTGGCACAGCTGTCCCAAGGCCCTTGCCTGAGCACCTCAAGGTCCCCATGGCCCACCTAGGAGAGGCCCCACTCTCCACCCAACTACCTTAACGACCCCCTCTGAGTCCATATGCTGGCCCAAAACTCCCTCCCCAACACCCCCAGTCCACCCGTGCGTCCCCATCTCATCCCCCGGCCGCTTCCCACCGGCTGCCCAGCCCACACGCCCTCCAGCGGGGTCGCCGAGGGCAGGCTGCGACGGCGAGGCGCGCCGGGAGGATGTGGGCGTGCAGCGTTCTCCTCGGCGCGTGCCAGGCTGCTGAGACGCGTGTCCACGTCTGCGCGCGTGGCCGTGGAAGCGTGGGTACGGCAGGTCCAGGCCCCGCCGTCCTCTCACCGGGCTGGGAGCCCCTCACCTTCCTCGGCAGCTCCGCCCAGCTCCAGCTCCGGCTCCGACTCCGACTCCTTCTGCACGGCCACTCATCGGCGTCCCGCTCCCGCTCGGAATATATACCCTCATCCGGGAGGCCGGGGCGGCGGGGCGGGAGCGGGGACCGTGAGGAGCGCCGGCCCCTGCCACCCCGCCCCTCTCGCCGCTCCGAGTGGCTGCCGGCTAGGGGAGGAGCGGAAGCCGCTGGCCCAGACACGTCAGCGCCCAGAGCGCAAGCGGCGGGGCGCGCTTTGGACAGAGGCGGGGCCTCTGCGTCACTCATTGTCTGGTCCAATGGGGACAGCCCCTGGAGTCCTGGCGGCAGACGACTCCACCCCTCCAGTGCGCCGCTTGGGGGCCTGGAGGTGGGGGGGTGGTGTCAGTTGAAAGTGCTTGGAGGGACTGGGCTCGGTCCGGCCAAGGCGCGTCGGGGCGGGTCCTACGAACCCCGAGGTCCCTGGGTTGTACGGTTCTTAGTAATCCCCTTGGCCTAGCGGCACGGCGTGCAAACCTTGTCCAGAAGCTGGGCACGGAGTTGGGCGGGTAGCTGCGTCCTCGGTGGCAGATTTCCAAGCACCCACGCGAGTAGTTGGGAAAGAACGGCCGATTTCTCTGCAGGAGAACCGTTTGGGATCCGCCTGGCGCGCTCTCTGACCTTCAGGGAGTTATTTCATCCAGAGTTGGCCAGATGCCTGGCGGGGGCCCGTGCCTCGCTCTCTGGTGGTGGTTTGGGCCAAAGAGGGTGAAGCTAGGCTCGTTTACTTTTGCACAGACACTACAGGAAAGAGGAAATACAAGCAAAGGTATTAAATAACCTAAGCTAGTGATACACACGCTGTAGAGAGTGAGCTTTGTGGGTCTGTGGACTTAAATCTCACTGGGCCCAGTATACTGTGAGAAGATGATGGTTGGACTGGATGACCTCCAAAGCCACTGCAGGGCCGGTATTTACAGTCTTGTTATATAACCTCGTGTGGATGTGTGCATGCAGGTTGTATATTCAGCTTGTGACCTTGTAAGTTGTGTTTACATATAAAGTTGTGTTGCATTTTCCCTAGTTTTTGCAATAAGTCCAATATGTTGAAATGCCCAAAATACCTACATTCAACATAGAACCAAAGAAATTCAGGCATTTACATGCCTTTCTTCTGCCTTCCTGAGCGCAAGGGCCTTCTCATTTCCTTTATCAGTTGCAAAATCACCCACCACATCAAGTAACAAGAGAAAAACTTAAACTTGGTAAGTAATGCTGGTGGATTTACATTCAAGAGATTGAATACTCTCCATCTTTCATGATCCCAGAACTTCATTCATGTTATTTGAAAGCTTTATAATATAGTAATTGGTTAAGAATAGATCTGAAGACAAGACTTCCAACTTCTTTATAGTTTATGATCTTCGGCCAGCTAGTTAACTCTTCTGTATCAATTTGCTCATCTATAAAGACAATAATAAAAATGGCTTTAGGGCTGACGTGAGGGTTAATCCAATCAATACAAATAAAGAATGTATAACAGAGTAATGACTAAATAAATGTTAGTTCTTGTTTTTTTGTTGTTGTTGTTTTGAGACAGAGCCTGAAGCTGTCGCCCTAGGTAGAGTGCCGTGACATCACAGCTCACAGCAACCTCTAACTCCTGGGCTCAAAAGATTCTCCTGCCTCTGCTTCCCAAGTTGCGGGGACTACAGGCGCCTGCCACAATGCCTGGCTATTTTTTGGTCACAGCCGTCATTTTTTTTTTTTTTTTTTTTTTGGTGGGGGGTTGTTTGTTTTTGTGGGTTTGGGCCAGGGCTGGGTTTAAACCCACCACCTCCTGCATATGGGACTGGCGCCCTACTCCTTGAGCCACAGGCGCCACCCTCACAGCCGTCATTGTTGTTTGGCGGGCCCCAGGCTGGATTTGAACCCACCACCTCAGGTGTAGGTGGCTGGCGCCTTAGTGGCTTGAGCCACCAGCACTGAGCCTAGTTCTTGTTATTTATTGAGTGCTTATTCTATGTTGAAAAATTGAACTGGGAGACCAAAATTCAAAATTATAGTTCTAAACTCCATATTCCTCCTTATAACATGAAGATAACACCTACTTCACATGAGTGTAGTTAAAATTAGGTGAAAAAAACCTAAGATAGTGCCTGGAGTATTATAAGCATTCTGTAAATCTTAGATGAACGCATCAATAAAGAGCAAAGTCATTGTTTAAAAAGCCTTTAAAGAAAAACAGTAGAGGCTCAATGCCTGTAGCTCAGCAGGAAGGGTGCCAGCCACATACACCAGAGCTGGCAGGTTCAAATCCAGCCAGGGCCTGCCAAACAACACAACTACAACCAAAAAATAGCTGGGCATTGTGAAGGGCGCCTGTAGTCCCACCTACTCAGGAGGCTGAGGCAAGAGAACCACTTGAACCCAAGAGTTTGAAGTTGCTGTGAGCAGTGACGCCATAGTACTCTACAGAAGGTGATATAATGAGACTCTGTCTCAAAAAAAAAAAAAAAAGTAAGAGAAAAACAATAAAAATGGTGTCCAGCACAAATTTATTTAAATGAACTCTTCTAAAATCAAATTTTTACTTTTAGCTTTATTGTTAATTTTTTTTCTGGTTACTAGGCAAATAATAGCCTTAATCTCATCTTGCAAGCTTAATATCCAGCAACTTCTTTCACTAAAAAGTTATTGCTGTCCTTCAAATGACTTTTTATGTAAGGGATGGTTTTTATTTTTCTCTTTTTTCCCAAAATTTCATTGTAATCTGAGAATAGTCTTTTAAGAGTTGATTGAAGGGAACAAGGCAAGGATGGTCACTCTGTCTATGATTACTTAACATCACCCTAAAAGTATCAGCTAATGGAATTAGGCAAGAGAAATTATAAGAGGCTTAAGAATTAGAAAAAAATAAACCTACTTTGATTTGCAAATGACATGAGAGAATACCTGGAAAACCCTAGAAAGTTAGTGATAAGACTAACAAACAATAAAAGATTTCAATAAGGTAGCAGGAGATAAAAAGAGAATATAGAGGGGGGCGCCTATAGCTCAAAGGGGTAGGGCGCAGGCCCCATATGCTGGAGGTGGCAGGTTCAAACTCAGCCCCAGCTAGAAACTGCAAAAAAATGAAAAAAAGAGGATATAGAAATCAATAGCTTTTATATATACAAAGTATAACCAGTTAGAAGATATGATAGTAAAAATATTCCCATTTATCATAGCAACAAAGAAAATTCAGTTAATATAAATCTAACACAAAATGTGCAAAGCCTGTATGAAAACTGTAAAACATTTCTGAAAGCCACCAAAGATACTAGAGCAAATAGAAAAATTATCACTTATTGATTCATAAATCATACCTCTTGTGAAGTTATGAATTTATAAATTACACAAACTTGATACTAAAGTTCTCACTAAAACATGCAAGAATAGCTAGGAAACCACTGAAAAAGAAAAGCTGTAATAAGAAACCTACCTACCAGATACTAAAATATTATATGAAGCCTCTATTATTTTAAACAAAAATGAGGTACTGGTACATAAATAGATAGACCAGAGGAATAGACTAGTAAGTCCAAAAATGAGCCCAAGCACATATGGAAATTTGCTATTATAAAGGTGGCATCTCAAACCACCAGAGCAAAAGATTAAAAAGGACGTAATAAATAAATGTGACACTGGGTAGCCACTTGGAAAAAGTTAAAACCAGATCCATGCTTCACATCATTTACAAGAATAAACTTTAAACAGATTGGAGATCTAAGTGTAAAATATAAAATCATGGAGGTACTAGAAGAAAACATAGAATACTATACAGCTGCCAAAAAAAAAAAAGAGAATGAGACTAATATTAACTGATATGTAGTGACTTTCGGGATGTATTGTTACATGAAAAAAAACAAAGTGTAAAAGAGCATACGTATATTAAAGATAACAAAATAAGAAAAATGTATATACATATGCTTATTTTTATAGATAAATAAATGAACAAATAAAAACAACCACCAGTGTGATTAGTTACCTATGAGTGTGGGGAGGAATCAAATGGAAGGAGGGAGGGGGTGTGGTATGTGTCTAAGTATAATTTTTTGTATAGTTTTATTTTTGGAACAATGTTAATACTTTACATATTATTCAAAAAGTGAAATAAAATGAACAAGTGGAGCCAAAGTCAAGACCTAAAATAGAAAACAAAAAATAAATCAACCTAACAATATCTTAAATAGCATAACTTCACTGAAGGGGGCCCCAGGGAACTAACCCAAGTAAATTATGAACACAATATTCTTTTACAGTTTTATAGAGGTTGGCTTATAATAAACTACATATATTTAAAGTGCATAATTCGATGATTTTTAATTCATGAATATACCTATGAGTGTGTATTTTCACCATATGCCCTCAATTTAAAGACAAAAAGAACTGTAAAAAAAATACTAGACTGTAGGAAGTAATTTTCACAGTGGGACAGATTAATAATTCTGAAACTATTTTGTGTGTCTTGTGGGTGTCGGTAAATGATTAAATATGTGGAGGATGATGGGAGACTATTATTTTACAATTATAGAAAAAAATTATAAATATGGAAAGGGAAGGAGGCTAAAATTAATTCCTTAGAGCCAGATTGAATGGAATTTATCAGTATCAACTCATGGGTTTTAATCTAAATACATAAATTAGACATAGATGCATGTGTACATATAATAGAAATGTACATAGAAAAATTCAGTGGGGGCAGTGGCCCATGCCTATAATCCCAGAGCTTTGGGAGGCTGAGATGAGAGGATTGCTTTAGGCTAAGAGTTCAAAACCAGCCCGGGCAACATTGCTAGACCCCATCTCTACAGAAAATAATTTTAAAAAGTATCCAGATATAGTGGTACATGTCTGTAGTCCTACCTTCTCAGGAGGCTAAGACAGGAGGATCCCTTAAGCCTAAGATTTCAAGGCTTCAGTGAGCTATGATCACAACTCTGCATTCTAGGCTGGAAGATACAGCGAAACCCTATCTCAAAAAAGAAAGGAAGGAAGAAAGGAAGGGAGTGAGACAGGGAGGGAGGAAAAAAGGAAGGAAGGAAGGAAATGTATACATGTATAGTGATGTGTGTGCGCACATATACTTCAGAGCTGATTTCCAAAGAGAGCCTAGAAATGAGCAGTCCTAGCAATTGCAGGAAGCATACCTATGGTCCATATCTAGTTTCTAAATACCATTACTCTCTTGAGCGGCGCCTGTGGCTCAGGGAGTAGGACACCGGCCCCATATACCAAAGGTGGCAGGTTCAAACCTGACCCCGACCAAACTGCAACGAAATAATAGCTGGGCGTTGTGGCAGGCGCCGGTAGTCCCAGCTACTCAGGAGGCTGAGGCAAGAGACTCGCCTAAGCCCAGGAGTTGGAGGTTGCTGTGAGTTGTGATGCCACAGCACTCTACTGAGGCCAATAAAGTGAGACTCTGTCTCTAAAAAAATAAATACATACATACATATATACCATTACTCTCTAAAAGGAAACAGGGCTACTTGAGAAATGTCATGATTCGAAAGCTGGATAGGCAAAGTCTAGGTAGGCCTGGAACATCTTGCAGCTCTAGAAAGTACCCCACAGATAATGGGGGCATGTAAAATTGAAACAGAAACCAGCTTGAAGGCAATAAGACAATTGGAGCATCAAAGTTGAAACATAAAAAATGCGGCAGCGCCCATAGCTCAGTGGTTAGGGCACCAGCCACATATACCAAGGGTGGTGAGTTCAAACCTGACCCGGGCCTGCTAAACAACAATGAAAACTGCAACAAAAAAATAGCCTGGCATTGTGGCGGGGGCCTGTGGTCCCAGCTGCTTGGGAGGCTGAGGCAAGAGAATTGCTTAAGCCCAAGAGTTTTGAGGTTGCTGTGAGCTGTGATACCATAGCACTCTACCCAGGATGACATAGTGAGACTCTGTCTCAAAAAAAAAAAAAAAAAAAAAATAGGGCGGCACCTGTGGCTCAGTGAGTAGGGCGCCGGCCCCATATACCAAGGGTAGTGGGTTCAAACCCTGCCCGGGCCAAACTGCAACAAAAAAATAGCCATGTGTTGTGGCAGGTGCCTGTAGTCCCAGCTACTCAGGAGGCTGAGGATAGAGAATCTCCTAAGCCCAGGAGTTGGAAGTTGCTGTGAGCTGTGACACTACAGCACTCTAACGAGGACAATAAAGTGAGACTGTATCTAAAAAAAAAAAAAAAAAAAAAAGATTTAATAATTTAATATGCATTGACTAAAATAAGAATTCATGGGGCACATTAATATAAGTAAATAAGTGAACAGACAAGTGGCAGAGAAGGGAAAGCTATTCCTTACAGAAGAGCCCCAAATAGTAATTGTAGAAGAAATGGTGAGTTAGAAATCAGTGTAGTAACAGATTCAGACAAGAAATATCAGTGGATGCTAAAACCAGTAAGTGAAACTGGAGTCACTGACAAGATATCTGCAGATTTAAAGTATCTCCCTATAAATTATTAATTACAAGGGAAAATATTAATGTTCCAGAGGAGAAACCTGATGAGCATCATCATCACCAAATGAGCAAAGTTAACATCATAGTAATGAGACGTATTCACTTCTTATGCTTCTTACTGTAATTCCCTGAGGAGACTATCCCTTCATTGGGACTCCTGCCCAAAATGCATATCCTCAGTCTAATCAAGAGAAAAAAGATTAGACAAATGCAGACTGCAGATTTGTCAGATTAACTGCTTTACTCTCCAAAAACATTCAAGTTGTAAAAGGCAAATAAAGGCTGAAAAAACTGGCCCATATTGAAAACACATGCCAATATGATTCTATCTAGATTGTATCCTACAATCAGGAAAAAGAAATAGCCACAAAGGACATTATTTGAATAATTAAAAAAATTCAAATATGAATTTTGAACTAAATAATAGCATTACACTGATGTTAGATTTTCTCATTTTAATTGTGCTGTGGTTATGTAAGAGAATGTATTCTTAGGAAACATACACTACAATAATTTGGGGTAAAAATGTATGATGTCTGCAATTTAAACAGTTCAAAAAGAAATATATGTGCAAACACATGGGGAGTGTGGAGGAGGAAATTTGGAAGATACAGAAAGTAATAATTAAGTGAATGGAGGAAAATGCTAACAACTAGTGAATTGGGAGAAAAGGTACACAGAACGTCATTGTACTGTTTTGCAAGTTCACCATAAAATTGAAATTATATAAAAATTTTAAAATAGAAAAAATTAAAATAAAGAGTTCTTCATTGTCAGTCCAAACACAAAAGAAAATCTTTAACCCACAGAGCACACAATTGTGGAGGAAAAGGATTGAGGAAGGGTGTGATAGGGTAGTTTGCCTGTCCTGGCACCAAGTCAGAATGCCACACCAACTGAGAAGGTGTAAATGCCACCAGCAGTGCTGGTTATGGTGGCAGCTGTAGCTCATTGGGACAGGAATAATGACAATGCTTTTCTCTGAGTCTCAGCCTTCCAGATGAAACAGCAAGGCTTAGATGAAGAACTTGTACTGAGTGGCCATTGCCTGAAATCCCTCGGTATTTATACATGGGTGCCCCTGAGGTTGAACCATACTCTTATGAGCAAAGCAGTGTATTTTCAGCATTCAAAAATTACCATATATACTTGAGTATAAGCTGACCCGAGTATAAGCCGTCCCCCTTAATTTTACCCTAAAAACTGGGAAAACTTAGTGACTCGAGTATAAGCCGAGGTGGAAAATGCAGCAGCCACTGGTAAATTTCAAAAATAAAAATATATACCCAAAACAATTACAATAATTGAGGAATCAGTAGGT
>CAUYPK010035096.1:0-17051 GCA_963574355.1 Loris lydekkerianus | reverse complement strand
CCCTAAGCAGGGGTGGCGAACAAGTTCGACTACATGCTTGGAGATTGCTCCTCAGAGGTCCCTCCTCAGAAGCAGCATAACAAAATCCAAACTTGGCAAAGAGCCACAGTATACAAAATAATGATAAGAGGCAAAGAGCCGAAATTCATTTTGGCCGGGAGCCGCAGGCGGCTCTAGCCAGGTGTTCGCCACCCCTGGCTAAGCATTTTCTTCACTTCCAAACTTTCTCCTTTCAATCCCATCCATTGACACCAGTGGCATGATGCAGTGGTTCATTTCAAAACTATTAAGAAAAGAGTATAATTGTGATGGATGTGTTAATCAGTTCAATGTAAGCATTTCACGTTGTATATCAAATCAGTACACTGAACCCCATAAATGCATCAATGTACAGTTATGATTTAATAAAAACAAAAAAATTAAAAGTATCTTTGAGTATATCTTGTTCCTGCTAAAATGGTTCTAGAATAAAGTCCAATTCTAATCCTTTTTTGATCTCACCCTGATCTACTTTTTCAAACTCATTTGTAACCTTGAATTACGTTGGAACCGGAAAGTACACTCATTTCCTTCCTCTCCCTACCCGGAAATACTAGTGAAACTGTTGTGCTTTTAAAGATTTTGAATAGAAAAGAACTTTTGAGAAATGAAAGAGCCATAATAGAGCAGAGCAAATTACGGAAAAGTGAAATGAAGAACGAGTCCACAGCCTGATTTCTCCCTAATACTCTCTCATCTGAGAGATTACATTACAGCGTCAACAGACCACCGGCCTTTCCACTTAGAAAGGCTCTCCCTTTTTCTCTTTCGATTATTTTATTAATCTACACAGTAATGCTCACAAAGAGTGAAAGGGAAAAGGGCCTTGATCGCGAAAATCTTAACGTTGGAGGGAAGTGTCAACACGTATTTTATTTGAGCTGTTAATCTGAGTTGCAAAGCATTGGCACTGGGAGGACTGATCATCAGTGTTAAGACATCCAAAACAGATGAGAATAAGTTAAAAGCTATGTAAGTCATCCTATAACCCCTAGTAAAAAAGTTTGTTATGAAGTAGAAAAATTAAAATGACGGTGAAAACGAGACCAAACGGATTAAAGTGCGCTTGAAATATCAGTCACCCCCTCCCCAACACTTGTGCGAACTGCATTAACCCTTTTTAAAACGAAGATATAGGGTGGCGTCTGTGGCTCAACGGAGTAGGGCGCCGGCCACATATGCCAGAGGTGGCGGGTTCAAACCCAGCCCCGGCCAAAAAACTGCAAAAAAAAAAAAAAAAATTAAAGAAAAAAATGAAGATATAAGAGTCACACTCCTCTAAAAAATTCCTACTGCTCCATGTTGCAACGTACGAGCACTGAGGACATTTCTACTTGGTCTCAAGCCTCTGTAACTACACCAGCGGTGGGCCGATCTTTCCTGGCCGTGAGCACCTCGCTTCCATAAAGGAGAGCCACATCCCGCGACGCCTGGCGCTTCAGGTTGGTAGGGCAGTCCCCGGGTGTAGACTGCAGTCCTCACAAAGCAGACTGAGCTAGACCAAGACAGCTTCAGCTATGGTGCTCACAGGCTTCCCCTACACTCACTTGAGGCAGCAAAGACATCGCGCCGCCTCTGGCCTTAGGACCTCTGTGAGAGACGAGCCAGCGCGCAGCCGGTAGCACCTCACTGTTGCTGGGCCCGCCGCAGCAGGAGCGCAGGCGCCCAAGTGGGGCGGGGGCGCGGGGTGGGCGGCACGTTGGGTCGAGCCGCCTTCCCGTTCCCCCGCCCACGTCCGTACCGCGGGCCCTCAGCCAGCCGGGCGGCCGCGGGTGGCTGGAGGGCGGGAAGCGGCTGACCAGTCTGCACCTGCAAGACCCGGGCGCGCGCCGCCCCTCCCCTTTTGCTGTCCGAGTTCAGCGCTCCTTCCTCTTCCGCCCCCTTCCTTCTCCCCGGGCGGCAGCCGGGCTCCGCCCCGCTCGCGCGGCTGTCCGGCCGGCTGTGACGTCACAAGACCCCGCCCCTCGATATAAATACTGGCGTCGCCGGCACCACCTTCCCACACTCTCTGGTTCTCCTTTGGGCTGCAGCGTTTTCTTCTTATCTTCTACTGTCTCCTCTGCCTCTTCTCACCCTTTCTCGCTCTGCTGCTCTGCGGTGTGACGAGGCCGAATCCTCTCCCCACCCAGCCGGTGCCTGCCTTCTTTTGCCCGCGCAGTTCTATTTCTCTCCTCCGGCCGCCGCCGCCACTGCTGCACAGCTGGTGTCGGTGCCGCGCTTTTCCCCCCACGTCGTTCCCGCAGCCTATGGCCCAGGCCGCCTTGGGTATTTCTGCTCAAGGTAACCACATCCCTCTTTAAAAATTCCGCCGAAAAAGAGAAGACGCTTTACCCGACTCTTTGGGCCGTTATCTCACGTGAGTACCAAGCCGAGGGGCGCGGGGCGGCGCGAGAGGGTCTGGGGCACGGGGCCGGCCTCGGGGGGTGGCGGGTGCCTCCGACTGGGCCCCGCCGCCCTCGGGCGTCCCCGCAGCACCCGGGGCCCGACCGCCTCGAACATGGCGGACGGCGGCGTGTGTGGCGGCTGTCGGTGCCGCCGGCGGCGGGGCTGGGACGGCGGGCTGCGCCTCGGGACCCCCAGGCGGTCGCCGGACTCTCAGCCGAGCCCGAGACACTGCGATCTAGGCTAGGGGGCGTGTGCGTGTGGGGGCGCGCAAGGGGGGGGGTCTAGCCATCTGGGGTCGCGGCCCCCACCCCTCTCCCGTGGTGCATTGCTGTTTCCGGGGAGGGGGCCAGCTGAGGGGCCGGGGTTCTGCAGCCCCAACCCAGCTGGGCGCCGCCACCTTCGCCTCCAGGAGCCCGGTGGGCGGGCGGCGCCATGGGCTACAACGGCCGGGGTCCTGGGTTATGAATGGAGCGGGGCGGGCTGGGCGCCGGCCTGTGGTGACAGCTGCGGAGGAAGTCGGATTCTTGGGGAAGGGGGGTTGCGGGGAACGCGATTCCCCTCTGGTGGAGGAAAGTTGACGCCACCCGAGGCCTGGCGGCGGGGAAGCCCCGGTGTCAGGTAGCTAGCGAGAGGCTTTTGGCCCCTTCTGGAAGCCTTGGGGCTGCTGCTCCGCCCTTGCGGCGCTCGTGATTGGGCCGAGTCGCCTTCACTCACCCCGGTCACCTCCTGGAGCCTTAGGATTAGTCACCATGGCTTCGTTTTCCCGTCCGCTGCACGGTTCCTGGGCAGAAAGAACAGCAGGCCGGGTTGGCTTATCGAGTACTGTCTAGGTTGCCGACAATAAATGGTTGCTGACGTGTTGTAACCCTTACGTAGTGTGTATATATTGGTGTCTCTCAGACAAAGCTGTTGGTTCAGAAACCTGAAAAGGTCAGGGACAGTTTCTACAGCCCCATGATGTTTCAGCAGATTTAACAGGATTTGGGGGTGGTATCTTGGATACGTTAAAGTTCTGTGTTTCGTCGTGTTTCCATCTTGAATCCCCCAGCTTAGGTAGGAATCTAAGGATTCAGACAATTGCTGTGTGGACTAGTCTGGTGGAAATATGGCTAATGATAGTCTGGAAAGATCTTAATAATTCTTTAATTTCTTTTACGTATATAGAAACTGCAGATGCTGGTCATGAAGATAAGCCCTGAGGAGTTTTACATTAGATTACAGTAGGAAAGATAGACTCCTAAGTAAATGATTATAAATAAATGAAATCAAGTAATTATTAGTGCCTTTCTCCCCTAAGGCGTTATGTAGATTTTCAAACGTAGAAGATGGTTGTACCTTCATCGAGATTCTACAGTTAACATTTACTGTATTTGCCCTGTCTTTTTTTTTTTTTTTTTATACATTATCAAAGTAAGTGTAGACAGCAGAACACTTCACCCCTTGAACCTTCGTCTGTGCATGTCATTAAATTTAGCCCAGTACTGTTTACTATTTTTTAAATTTGGGGGGACTAAAATTTACATAACACTAGACATCAAGTATACAGTTTGTTAAAATCTAACAAAAATTAATCCGTGTAACCCAAGCCCTTATTAAGATGATGTCCCCAGAGTTTTTTCTTGTCAGTTCAGATTGTCTTCTATTCTTCACAGAGGCAACCACGATTCTGATTTTTTACAAACTTATACATTAGTTTTGCCTGGTCTACAACTTTCATATAAATGGAATCATATACAGTGTGCATTCCTTTGTGTAAAAGGCTTTTTTTCTTCAGCTCAGCACATTTTTTATATTCATCCTTGTTGGCTTTATCAGTGGATTGTTTCTTTGTATTGCTTGAGTAGTAGTCAATTATGTGACTACTTTGCCTGATTTTTTAAAAATAAACTTGATCCGGAATATTTTAGTTTTACAGAAAAGTTGCAGTGATAGAACTCATGCATGCTTTTCACCATATTATTAAGGTCTTACCATATTGTGGTACATTTGTCAAAAGCAAGAAACTGATTTTGGTTTCTGCTAAATTCCAGACGTGGGTGGATTTCAACAACTTTTTTTAATGCCCCTTTTCTGTTCCAGATTCCAGTCCAAGGCACCACATTATATTTAGTTGTCCTGTTTCCTTCAGTTTAGTCCGTGATGGTTGCTCAGTCTTCCCTTGTTTTTCATGACCTTCAGTCTGGAATACTGGCTCCGTATCTGGTAGAATTAGAATACCCTCTTTCCCCCAACTTAGGTTTGTCTGTTGTTGTTCTTATGATTGATTAGACAGGTTTGGGGTTTTTAGAAAGTACTACAGAGCAACTCAAAAAATCTTTAGTAAAGGCAATGTGTGTTCAGAGAAATACTGATAATTTGGGGGTAGTTACTGTCAAATTTTTTTTTTTTTGGTCTTCTGGGCCTACTGACTCAGTTGTTGTAGTTAGAGAAATTCTCTTCAAATGGTTTTTAAGGAACTTAATTAAAAAGTTGCGACACTATTCTAAATGGAGGATAATTTGTCTTTTTCCACACTGCCTTTTCTCCACATTTCCATTAACCTTTCTTCCTTCTTGCTTTTTTATCTTAACTGTCCGGAGTTCATGTAGGCTGTCTAATTGATATGTCTAATGTTCTAGCATGATCTAGAAGTAATCTAGATAGAACTACCCAGAATACCCCTGCTACTCAAATTCATCTTTGTTTATATAAAATTCCACTCAAATAGCAAAAAGAGGCTCAGCACCTGTAAGTCAAGCAGCTAAGGCACCAGCCATATACACCTGAGCTGGCAGGTTCCAATCCAGCCTGGGTCTGCCAAACAACAATGACAGCCACAACCTAAAAATAGCCGGGCGTTGTGGTGGGCACTTGTAGTCCCAGCTACTTGGGAGACTGAGACAAAAGAATCACTTAAGCCCCGGAGTTGGAGGTTGCTGTGAGCTGTGATGTCACAGCACTCTGCCCAGGGCCACAGCTTAAGACTGTCTCCAAAAAAAAAAAAAAATAGCAAAAAGATGAGCAATAGAGTTTATAATTTAGCCAGTACATTACCTGTGTATGTGCTGCTTACCCTAATACCTTTTATTTATTTATTTTTTTTCTGTCAAAATGTGCCTTTCAAATTTTGGGGCCTCCATTCTCTACTAGTACCTTTTTGTTAAGTGGAAATGTTTTAATATTTCCACTAATATTCTTGAATGTCTGAAGTTTGATGTCCTTAAGTTTCATATTACTGTGCTTGGGTTACATTAAGCAGCAAAATAGCTGTAAGTATGTAGCAGCAAAGAGATGAATAATGTCTCATCCAGGATGATTATCCTGTTATTTACAATAATTGGGAATGAATTATCCCCACATGAATCGGCTTTTAATTTATTTGAAAAATTGTTTTGGTGTGGGAAGAATTGGAACTTTTGTTATGGAGTAGTATGTTATTTGGAATCTAATGTGAGGTTATAATCAATGTCGCATGTTGGTTTGGGTTCTTCCCTCATCTTCTTTAGGCGTCTTTAAGAGTGTGATCAGTTTCCCCTACTAGATAGAGGAACATTTTACCTCACTTGAGGATGCCTTGAATCCTATGTAAGGTGAGGTAAGCTTTAGGTATTTCTAGTTTTATAAAATTTTCTGTTTCTTATTGCCCCTTCTACCAAATATTGTCAGGTTATATTATTCAGGAACCGCTGAATTACAAATGGGAATAGAGGTATGGCATTTTAGGTCAGGTGTAAGTAGGTCCATCCATTCAAAGCATAATATTAGTAGCCATTTCTAAAACTTACTTAGCATTTTGTGTAGTGTGCCAAATACTTTGACTTTTATCTGTTCCTGATGATAATAGAGTGCAGTAGGTCTAACTAGATATGAGTTGATAAAATTACTTGCTTAATTTTATAAGGTAGTTTTCAAAGGTTATTTCAGATCATGTATTAGCTAAATTATAAAATCTATTGCTTTTTGCTATTAGTGGAATTTTGTATAAGCAAAGAATTCAAGGAGTAGGAGTGTTCTTGCTAGTTCTATCTAGATTACTTCTAACTCATGCTAGAACATGAGACATACCAAGTCTTGCATATACACCAGGTTGGTGAGCGTACTTGGAAATTTTTACATTTTAGGTCACTTGTAAATTAAAGTTTTAGAGGAGAAATACAAAGCAAAAGTGAAATTAAAGGCTGGAAACATAATAACAACTTGGTAAGGTGGCTTTGACAGCAAGTTCTGTGAATTTTGGAATACAGCAGCTTGGAAATGTTTACTGTAACAGCATACTTGTCACAATGGTAAGCCCTTTGAAAACCTCATTTATGTAATGGGAATTTAATGAAATACTCTTAAAACTAACACTTATTCTACAGTTCATCTTTTAAGTCCATCAAACTTTTTTTTAATGTAAGACTATCCACTATTTTATTTTCTCCTTTAGGGCGAACTTTCTGACCAAGTATACAACTACCCAGAGGGCCTAGGAGAAGTGCTGTATAGAGAGCAGTTTGATTTCAACGCTGAGCCACCTTGGGAACCTAGCTGATGATAGGGGGGTTCCATCTCCCAACTTGTCCATGTAAGTATTTTCACATCCATGAGGGTCTTATAAACTTGAAGTAGTGTGTTGCTTAGTATTTTTTAAAATTTGAAATTATATTTACCTCTTTAAGTGCAGTGACCTTTAAAGCCCTTTAATGTTCTGAAAAAGGGACTTGACAGTTACAGACTTGACTGATTTAGTTGTATGCATTGATAACCAGTGACTTTATCTTGAACACATAACAAATACTACTATATTTAAGTACATACTACCGCATTAGTTTTAGGAAATATTAGTTTAGGTTTCCATGTAGTATGTTGGAGAGAGATTTTTGGATTTTACCAGTAAGTTGTAGTTTATCACATCATTTAACCATTTAACTTAGTGGATTTGAGTACTGGGGCTTGATCAGAAATCATACATTTTGAACACAGCAAAAGATTCCACTTTCATTCCAGTGAAGTTATGTCCCCAAGCATAGGATATGAAAGATAATTCTTAGTTCTTGTTTTTCTTGTTATGAACATCTTGGCAGAGCCAATGTAATTTTCTAGAATTTATGTTCTCTTTCATAAGATGATTTTATAAAATACTCAGCTATTGGGGGAAAGTGACTTTTTAGAGGACTTCACTTTTGGATGTATTTTCAAGGATTGTTTGGATTGTACTTTATTTTTCTATGTAGGGATTTAACTTTAGAATTGAACCCTGCGGAATAAGTAATTCCTCAGTAAACTTTGAGTTTGAGTTGCTATGTTTCTGTGGTTGGTTCTTTTAAAAAATTTATAATATCTACACTTGGCGTTGAAAATTTGGATATTTTTAACTTGGCCAGAGACTTGAAGGGAAAATAGCATTAGCTTTCCTGAAAATTCAGAAAAGCATAGTGTATCAGTTTAGCATTTCTTTAGTCTGATCTTGTTAAACAGATTCTATTGAATAAAAATGTTTGCTTTGTCTAATTAAAGTACATTAAAGCAAAGTTTTTTTAAAAAATTATATTGTTATTATTATTATTATTATCATTGTTATTATTTTGAGAGAGAGTCTTACTCTGTTGCCCCAGTCTAGGGTGCTGTGGCTTCATAGCTCACAGCAACTTCAAATTCCTGGACTTAACCAGTGTTCTTGCCTTAGCCTTAATAAGTAGCTGGGACCACAGGCCCCTGTCACCCTGCCACAAGGCCCAGCTAATTTTCTATTTTTAATAGAGACAGGCTGGTCTCGAACTCCTAACCCCAAAAGCAGTCCTTTTGAATACATTTAATGTTAATACAAATTAGAATTTTAGACTTGGTTTTTTATGTCTACTAAAGAGAAGGAAAAGTCGTTTTTAAATAGTAGGATTTCCTGAAGTTTCTGACTTAGAATGATGACAGGAGTGTTTCCCATATAGTCTTTTCCCTACCTATGTAAATTGCTTATATTTTGAACCCTGCCCATAAAATAAAGCTGGACTAGAGTAGTTCTTTTAGTCCTAAACTGACATGATGATGATTTCTTTTTGGGTGTATGCACCATCTTTGTTTGATGCAGCATAGTCTTTGGATGAGTTGCTGAATTACTATTGTCTTGTAGAACAGAAATGCAGAATCTCAACCCCACCTACACCTGAATTCAGAATCTGCATTTTAACCAGTTTGTTTGCAGGTTAAAGAGAAGCAAGGTTGTCACCATCTCAGTTCTGCCTCCAATACATCTGGTGTTTTTCTCCCAAGTTAACTTAGAACCATTGGTTTTTTTTGAGGGGGGGGGTAGGGTATAGTTGCCATCATAGTGATTAGATTCTACAGTGGAAATTTAAGAAAAAGCTTCATCTTTTGAGGAACACTAGTTAAGTCTCTTATTCCAGTTGTATTCCCTCTTAGAGACTTGTGACTGTTATCAATGAGCTGATATTAATGAATGATTGCTGCTACATCAGAGAGATGTCATCTTTGGAATAATGAATAATATTGTAGAACTCAGTCCACAGTGTCTCCCTTTTTGTAAGGGTGTGGGAGATGGGAGCAGATAGGATATACTGAAAATGCTTTTTATTTTATTTTTTTTATTGTTGGGGATTCGTTGAGGGCACAATAAGCCAGGTTACACTGATTGCATTTGTTAGGTAAAGTCTCTTGCAATTGTGTCTTGCCCCCAAAAGGTGTGGCACACACCAAGGTCCCACCCCCCTCCCTCCTTCCCTTTCTCTGCTTTTCCTTTCCCCACTCCTCCCTCCTTCTTTCTCTCTCTGCTCTCCCCTTCCCCCACGGTGACCTTAATTGTCATTAATTGTCCTCATATCAAAGTTGAGTACATAGGATTCATGCTTCTCCATTCTTGTGATGCTTTACTAAGAATGATGTCTTCCACTTCCATCCAGGTTAATACGAAGAATGTAAAGTCTCCATTTTTTTAATGGCTGCATAATATTCCATGGTACACATATACCACAGCTTGTTAATCCATTCCTGGGTTGGTGGGCATTTAGGCTGTTTCCACATTTTGGCGATTGTAAATTGAGCTACAGTAAACAGTCTAGTGCAAGTGTCCTTATGATAAAATGATTTTTTTTTTCTTCTGGGTAGATGCCTAGTAATGGGATTGCAGGATCAAATGGGAGGTCTAGTTTGAGTGCTTTGAGGTTTTTCCATACTTCCTTCCAAAAAGGTATTAGTTTGCAGTCCCACCAGCAGTGTAAAAGTGTTCCCTTCTCTCCACATCCATGCCAGCATCTGCAGTTTTGAGATTTTGTGATGTGGGCCATTCTCACTGGGGTTAGATGGTATCTCAGGATGGTTTTGATTTGCATTTCTCTAATAAATAGGGATGATGAACATTTTTTCATATGTTTGTTAGCCATTCATCTGTCTTTAGAGAAGGTTCTATTCACATCTCTTGCCACTGATATATGGGATTGTTGGCTTTTTTTTTTTTTTTTTTGTAAAGACAGAGTCTCACTTTATCATCCTCGGTAGAGTGCTGTGGCGTCACACTGCTCACAGCAACCTCCTGGGCTTAGGCAATTATCTTGCCTCAGCCTCCTGAGTAGCTGGGACTACAGGCGCCCGCCACAGCCCCTGGCTATTTTTTTGTTGCAGTTTGCCCAGGGTTGGCCACCCTGGGTATATGGGGCCAGCGCCCTACCCACTGAGCCACAGGCACTGCCCCTGAAAATGCTTATTATTCTACAGGTTCTGACAGCTAAAAGACTGAATCTTATATTTGTTAATGCCTAGATAATGAAGTATATTATATTAATCAAAATTCTTGTACTTGATTCTTTGCTGTGAAGCTACAGGTCTACAATCTCTTATCCATATAATTCTGGAATCCAAAAAAGCCATTAAAGAATTATACTTGATAGGACCTAAACTAATTTGGCGAATGAAAAAACTTGACCTGAATCTGTGCTAATTTAAGCCTATTTTTATCTTTACTTATCCCACTTATTAATATTCCTAAATTTTGCTGCAGAAATATTGTGATTACATGGTGCTGACTCATATTCTTCTGGAGAGTTATTATATAATAGATGTGAAATGCGTGTACTACATTACTGTTCTAAAATCCGAGAAATTCCGAATCCAGAAAGATAGCTAAGTCTCAAAGCTTTCTTGATTAGAATTAGTAAAAATGGCAAGAGAAAATTTCACATTCCAGAAATGTGTTATATCAGTTACAGTTTGTAATATTAGACACTGAAATCCTGAGATTTTCTGTGGATCGACAATACTATTTGAAAACAATTTAAAAGGACTTAAAATGTTGAGCTTTGTGGAAATTTCTTGGCAAATAGAATTGCAAAGTGTGTAACTGTGTGAACGCCTTTTGAACTGTGTTATACTTCAATACCCTAATAGAATTTCCGTGCAGGTGGTCAGAGCTCCAGAATTTGGTTTCAGGGTTAGGCTTTAAATCCAGTAACAATCTGAAGTTTGAGGCAGGTCGTTCCATTAAGTTATCTGGAAATTTTTAGAAGTTACGTGGGCTCATCACCTATGGCTCAAGCGGCTAAGGCGCCAGCCATATACACCTGAGCTGGCGGGTTCCAATCCAGCCTGGGCCAGCCAAACAACAATAACTACAACCAAAAAATAATTGGGCATTGTGACGGGCACCTGTAGTCCCAGCTACTTGGGAAGCAGAGGCAAGAGAATTGCTTGAGCCCAGGAGTTTAAGGTTGCTGTGAGCTGTGATACCATGGCACTCTACCCAAGGCGAAAGCTTGAGGCTTTGTCTCAGGAAAAAAAAAAAAAGCTGCCTATGTGATGTTTTTCTTTCTTTCTTTCTGTTTATTTATTTATGAGACAGTCTCACTGCATTGCTCTTGGTAGAATGATGTGGCATTACAGCTCACAGCAACCTCAAGCTCTTGGCTTAAGCAGTTCTCTTGTTTCATCCTTCCAAGTAGCTGGGACTACAGGCTCCTGCCACAACGCCTGGCCATTGGCCCAGGCCAGGTTCAAACCCGCCAGTCCAGTGTATGTGGCTGACGCCCTAACCACTGAGCTATAAAGGCACCGAGCTCATGGTTTTTCCTTTCAAAACTTTTCTTTAGAATATGTGTATTATGTCATATGTGAGTACTGTAAACATACCTTAACAAAATAGATTAAATGTCAGCTTCTCAGATTAACGTGAGCCTAATTGTGGAGAAGTATTTTTACTAGAGATAGGGTCTTGTTCTTACTCAGGCTGGTCTCAAACTCCTGAGCTTCCCAGAATGCTGGGATTACAAGTGTGAGCAACCACACCTGACCTGGAAAATATTTAAAAGAAATCTAAATTTGCTTCTAGCAGTTGCTTCTATTAGTGGATCTGGTGATGAAGTCAGATTGAATTGATTATTATCATATACATTTTAATGTGCTATATCTAAGAATAGAAAAGGGATTCAATTAATGGATTTGTTTAAATGTACTCCTGATGTTTAGCTGGTTGGCATTAGTTGACTCTATGTTCATGAAGGAACTTTATAAAAAAATCAGATTTTTTTTTTTTTTTTTTTTTTCTTGTGAGACAAAGAGTCACTATGTTACCCTGGGTAGAGTGCTATGGAGTCACAGCTCACAGCAACCTCCAATTCTTGGGTTTAAGTGCTTCTCTTGTTTCAGCCTCCTAAGTAGCTGGGACTACAGGCATCCACTACAACGTCTGGCTGTTTTTTGGTTGCAGTTGTCATTGTTGTTTAGCAGGCTTGGGAGGGCTCCAACCTGCTAGTTCCAGAGTATGTGGCTGGTGCCCTACTCCCTGAGCTATTGGCACTGAGCCAACATTAGCATTTTTAAATAACTTTTTTTTTTTGTAGAGACAGAGTCACGCTTTTTTGCCCTCAGTAGAGTGCTGTGGCGTCACACAGCAACCTCCAGCTCCTGGGCTTAGGGGATTCTCTTGCCTCAGCCTCCCAACTAGCTCAGACTGCGGGTGCCTGCCATAACACCCAGCTATTTTTTTTTTTTTTTTTTTTTTTCTTTTTGCAGTTTGGCCAGGGCTGAGTTTGAACCCGCCACCCTCAGTATATGGGGCCGGTGCCCTGCCCACTGAGCCACAGGCGCTACCCTAAATAACTTTTTTGTTTGAGGCCGAGTTTCACTCTGTTGACCAGGCTAGAGTGCTATAGCGTCATAGCTCACAGCAACCTCAAACTCCTGGGTTCAAGTGATCCTCCCGCCTTGGCCTCCCCAGTAGCTTGGATTATAGGCACCCATCACAATACCTGGCTAATTTTTCTATTTTTAGTAGAGACACAGGGTCTCACTGTTGCTCTGGTTGGTCTGAAACCCCTGAGTTCAAGTAATCCTCCTGCCTTGGGCTCCCAAAGTTCTGGGATTACAGGCATATGCCACCACACCTGGCCAGTGTTTGGCCTTATTTTTAGTATTTATACATGCCTTAATATAGGACTTGCTCTCCCTAAGTTAGGATTATTTTAACTGTGAAAAATTTGGATTTGCCTAGTGCTCTTTCCTCATGTTTTACTTTTGTCGATAGAAATGGGAGGTTATTGACCCCAATTACGGAGAAAAACTATCTTAGTTTTGATATTTGGTAATTTAAAGATTCTGTGAGGTAAGCAAGTTCAACAGAACTTCATTAATGGGGGCTTGATGCTCTTTGACCACAAAGATGAACGAAACTATTATACTATCATTGAGTACACAGAATTTAAAATGTGTATCTTCTGGGCATGCATAAAGGAGAGTTTAATGGTACTTAACTGCCTGTGTTAGTAGCAGAAAAATACTTTGTACAAGCACAAAGTGAATAAATAGCCTGTTAATGAGTAAACAAGGTTTTAAGGACTTGGTATTCTTACTTTGGTCAAATTTAGAATTTTTCTAGGAGAGTCAGATTAGAAAGCCATGTGGACCAATTTTTAAATGGGATTAATGTTTTTTTGCATTTATTACAGAGGATAGTTGAGCAGAAAAAATTAATAGTGATTGCCAATCTATGTGTTCATCTCTTTACCCAACCTGGTCTTATTTCATACTTCTCCAGTTTGAGGTTTCACCTGCTCACCTTCTCCCTCACCTCCTATCCCCACCGTAGGGAGGGGTTATGATAGTTAACTCATGTTCAAGTTAAAGAAGTGTGGAGAGAAATGTGCATAAACTGTAAAATCTAGGTAAATGGTGAGCTACTCTTCTAGAGGCTGGCCATTGTTCAGATAAGCCTAAGGAAGCTTTTCCAAGTGGAGTTGTTCATATACTGGTAAGGCCCAAGAGGCAACAGATATCTTTTCTTTCCATTCCATGGTCACCTATGACTACTTAAATAAAGCATTTTATCACAGGCTACTGAAGCAGGGATTTTTTGCCATCCACGTTCTTAACATTAGATGGAAGTAGAAAATACTTGTGTGGCGTACTGAGTTATAAGGGTGGTCAACCTCCCCAGGGCATACCCAGTCACTGTGCAGTTTGAAGTGCCTCTACCTGACTGACTAGCAGAGGAGTCAAGACGACAAGCCCTTTTGGAATGCTATGCTCTAAACTTTTTGCCTTATCTTTATCTTGTGTGTATTTCAAGTCTGGTCAGGACTTACTTGCTACAGAGTTTTGTTGCCTTTTGCCCATTTACTGTGAAGCTTTGTCAGCTTGCAGAGTGAGCAAAGTCATTCTGAGGATGATGGTTTTTTGTTGTGTGTGGGCTTGATCCCTAGAAGTTTGAAATTTTCTCATGAAAGTAGCATCTTCCAGAACTTACCTGTTCAGAACAGTATCTACTAGACAGGTGGCTATTTAAGCTTCATAAACTAAAACTAAGTGAAAGTTGAAATTCTGTTCTTCAGTTACATGAACTCCACGTTTTCAGATGTAGCTATTGGCTATTTTATCACAGAAAGTTGTATTGGGCAGCACTGCTCTAAGATAATTGTGAAGTAGCATCAGCTATAATAATCTTAAAACATTTTTTAATAAGAACTATACGTGCATACATTCTTCTTTCTCCTTAGATCTCTCCTTAGATCTATTTTAAAAAATCTGTTTCTTAATTGTAAGGGCTTTTTGGTTTTATGTTCTCATTGAATCCTTCTGCCTATCATTCTTAGGCAGTAGTCCTTAATAATGACAGGTCATATGGACTGAATATTTATTAGCTTTGTGTTGAGTTTAGATTACTTTTTATCTGCTTCTTGCTCATCACTCCAAGGATCCTCTTGATAGCCAGTTGCAAAGAGTTCCTGAATAAGTATAGCTATCTTTATAGCTTATTATCTAGGCTGAGTATGCTGAACATGTTACATTTGGCATGACAAAAAGTAGGATGGGGGTATCCTAGTATGTTCAAATGTAACAAAACAATCCTGACCACAAGAGATGTTGTTTATTCTAAATTTGTGAAGAGCTCCTATGGCAAGACACAATAGAAAAAGGAGCAAAAGACTTGAAAACAACTTAGCAGATCCATTCCCAGCTATGTGTGCTAGACTTTTAGTGCTTGGTACCTACTTAAACTGTCTGTCAGCAGAATAGGGTCATTGAGCAAAGTCATTCTGAGGATGATGGTTTTCTTTGTCTGTGATATATGTATGGGGTTGATCCCTAGAAGTTTGAAATTTTCCCATGAAAGTAGCATCTTCTAGAACTTAATTGTTCAGAATAGTATCCACTGTTCATCTCTTGTTCCAGAATGTAAAGTAGCATGCTAACAAACACTGTTTTAGGGTCATACAGAAGAATAAAACTGGATTAGAAAGTTCTAAACATTGTAAGGGAGATGTTTCCACCAACACCTGGGAGCTATACAGGGGCCTCTGAGGTATTGAATCAAATTTCTTAACAGCCTGCCTAATCTGGTCTTGGCTGTAATAATTGTACTGAGCGTATGTTTTATACTTGGGAGGGAGAGATGGGGGACAGGTGGGAAATGAGAACTGTTGTAAGCTAAACTGAAATCGTGCCTTTCTTTAAAGGGTTACTCACTATGCTGCTGCATTGAAACCAAGGGCTCTAGAAAACCCGAAATTAATGTGGTTACGTACTTCATATTGTATTATAATAATTTAGTATTATCACACCTTAATTGCTAAAAGGGATTCAAATATGTTACTTGTGTATGAGTACATACTTTCTCGAGAAAAAAATTTAGTCTTCACATTGAGTAGTCAAGACTCATTTTTAAGGGAATTCAATTCTGTCACTCTCATTATACATCAAAAGTAATATTGCTGTGAAAATTTTGTGTTGTTTTTTCATTAGGGTATATTTTAGCATTTATTGTGAGGCATTTAATTGGGCAACCTTAACATAAGTACTTTAAACTTGTTGGATTTACTCTCTTTAGGGCCCCACCCCCACCCCCTTATTATATCTCTTGGTCATTCTTGTTCTTCTCTTTTAAAATAATTCTTCAGTATTTACATTTACCTTTAGTGGTCTTGCTAGGGTTACTTAGTTGTTATTATTTTTTTTTTCTTCCCAACTTCATCACCTGAAAAATAAGTTTAAGGGAGTTTGTCATAATTATTGGCTTGCCAGTTAAGCCCTGTGCTGATTATCCTGAGTACTTGATGTAGGCTGTTGTTATTGTCCATCACTTATTTGGGGGGCCAGTGTAGCAAAAGTTGAGATGATCCTAAGATCACCCAGCTTATTGGAACTCCTTTTTTTTAGTGGTTGAGACCTGCTTTAGACCTCACATCAACATGAGGCCTAGAGTCATCCTTTAGAATCCTCTTCCAGTGCTTCTAATCAATTACTGTTAAAGGTATTCTGTGTGGTAAGTAATATTTTTTCTTTCTATTGTAGGTAGAATACAGAGGAGACTTACAACAGCATCGTCTGTTTTTAAAGCTGTGAGCTGAATGCTAAGTCATCAAATGCCTTTGTAAGAGAAAAGGTAGAAATGCCCTTAGGCATCATCAGAAGTTACTAGTAATAGTGTAAATTTCAAAATATCTAATGTTCTCATTTTTAATGAGTAAAACCTCCTTTTAGGAAAGTGCTTGATATGTTAAGGTTGAGTTTCCTGCTTAGGTGTCTCTGAAACAGTGCTCTCAATCTTTCAGCTCTCCCTGTTCTACTTCCAGGGAGGTGTCCACTTCAGAAATCCAAGACTCAATTCATCCAGCTTGGTGTCAAGTGGTCTGTTGCTGCCAGGATTATCTTGTGATTATTTGAGAAATCTTTCGGTTTCTTCTGAAGTACAATCAACTATAGAAGCCTTTGTAGCAGGTGTGTAACAAGGCAAGTGCCCAGCTTCCACAGCCACTAGAACACATACTACTCCCTGGAGCTGCCTTCTCGATGAACATGAGGACTCAGCATCCTCATGAAAGGCTCCAGGGAGTAGTGTGTGTGTTCTTTGGAGTCTTTTCTTTTGGCAGTATTATCAAAAAACACCAATGTGAAGGTATGCATAAGGAATATTATCCTTTTTTTTCTTCCCAGCTATGAGTCTAAGAGGAAATTACTTAATAATAAATGTAGCATTGTTGTTAGAGCTATTGTATTAGTGTAAAGTAAAGTAACCCAAACATTCTCTCTACCGTATACTAACATGTTTGGTTGTGAAAATTATGTGAACCTGAGTAGAAAGCACTTTCTCTTGCCGCCCCCGCGCGGGTTTTTTTTTTTTTTTTGGGTGGGGGGGGGGGGGGGGGGGGGGGGTGTGGGGGGGGGGGGGC
>CAUYPK010035095.1:0-10031 GCA_963574355.1 Loris lydekkerianus | reverse complement strand
TGACGTATTTTGAGCAATTTCAAAATGACATATTTCATTTGTCATTGACACATTGTAGACTAGAACTAGATTCAGGGAGATCTGGAAATGATGAACACCTTTGTGTTTCTCACGTGTGAAAAAGTTTTAGTTTTAGTTTCTGAAACTTGTGTTGCCTCTCTTCTTTCCATTAGACTACACATTGTACTGACCTTACATTCCCTTCAAATAAAGCACCAAGCATTAAATGGGAATTCCCATATTCTATCAGTTCTCTCTTTCAAGATGGGATCCATGCAAGTATTATCAGTTTTAGCTTCAAAACCAACATTGTCCTGATGACTGTAGGTAGAGATATAAACTTGTCTTTACCAGGTACCATTCCAAGGTCAAAAGGGAACAACTGCACCCCATTCCTAATATTTCTCAAGAACTGATGGTGTTAAAAATATCCAAACTCTGTTACTATATTTGGTGTCTTAGGAAACATATTTCTCTTTATTTTGTATAAGAAATATTTTTAAATGAAGCATATATTATTTCTTATGAAGAAGAGGTGTTTTTTTCATTTTCCCCAAGAATTTCTGCAAAAATTATGTATTCTTTACTGTGGAACTTTAGGTAAGGCCTATGTTCTGGGAAAGTATACCCAAATAAAATCATGTGCTTGTACTTTAGTGGGAATAAAAAATTATGTTTGGTCAATCCCATTTGTTTCCCATAAGAAAAAAAATTAAATCATTGTGTGGAAGTGTCATAGATTCTCAACTCCATAATGAGTATTTTATGGAGAATTTCTCACAATTGCAGATTCAACCAGTTTATGACTCTATTTTCATAAACTTTACTACTTATTTTGGACTTACCCCAGGGTGAAAAAAAAAATGCTGTCACAACGATTTTGTATTTAAAATATTTCAGAAAAAGGAAAAATGAAAAGAGTTTTCACCCTCTTCTTTCTTGTTCGTAGCACTGATCTCAAATTTCAGGGTAGTCTATGAATGGGGAGGAGACAGGAGAGGAAAGTGTGCTTTCTTTCCTGCAGGATTCAGAGCCTATTGCTTCTTTGGAAGAAAAGTAGCTTAGATAACCTAAAATTCTGAGACAGATAACATAGAGGAAAACAGTCATAGGTTTCTTGCAAAATGAACTCTTTGGTCCTACTCTCAGAATAGATAGATATCTGATCTGTACAACTTGATATTTTTTATATTCTCCCATCCTTCAGGAAGAAAGGTTGGATTTTAGCTTGTCTAGTTTCCAGGAGATGGCCACAGATCAAACCCTGCTCATCTAAATTTTCATTTCTTTGAAGTAATTCTTTTCCATTGATGTTATTTCAAGCATAAGTCATTAGTATAACAACTAGAACAAAAATATACAAAGATGATCTGTAAATCTCAAACAAAAAGATTTGGGTCTAGGTATCCTAAACAGAGAAAATACCTAATGAATGAATATATTCAGAGGTAAGTTTAATCTTCAGAGCAGTCAAATGGTCTTGAATAATGACCAAGATAAGATCATTTTTATCATTACTTTATTAGTAATGAAAAAATGAGACAAGGAGTTGCACCCAAAGAGTATTGAAGACATTTTTTAATATCAGCCTTTCTTTAAAGACTGGTGTAGGTTTAATCAGTTTAAATTAGCTTGTGAGACAGAGACCAAAAAATTAAAGAATAGGTATCAAAGTATATGTTTTTTGAAAAACATTATATTTTTAACTGCTGGGCCTCAGAACAGGACACCTTAGCATTTGGGAGTGTGGTATGCTGAAAACTTTGAGCTGATGGAGATTAGGAAGAGCCATAAAAGCCCTTTCCTTCTGATTTTCTCTCACCCTCCTTTCTCCAGTTCCCTTCTCCCTCTAGGCAAGTCATAAAACCTAAAAGAACACTGTATGACTTCATGTTCTGAGGCCTAGCAGTTAAAAATATAATATTTTCCTTTCTTCTTAGAAAAGTATCTCAAGAATGGAAGAAAAAGTATCCAATGTACTTACCCCTACTATGAAACTAATTTAGGGCTTTCACATGAATGCTATTAATATAACCCAATTGCAACCTAGAAATAGGGGGAAGGGGGAAAGGGGGAGAGGGAGGGGGGAGTGGGTGGAGGGAGGGGGATTGTTTACAATACACTTGTGGTGGTGCATCTTACAAGGGTATATGTGAAACTTAGTAAATGTGGAATATAAATGTCTGAACACAATAACTGTGAAATTGCTAGGAAAGCTATGTTAACCAGTGTGATGTAAATGTGTCAACTGGTCTGTGAAACTAGTGTATGATGCCCCATGATCATATCAATGTACACAGCTATGATTTAATAAAAAAATAATAATAATAAAATAAAAATATAATATTTTCAAAAACTATAAAGAAATTCATTTAAGAATGTTGCTAACCAATTTTCTAAAATCAAATGTGAAAATGATGGCAAAAATCATATTGATATTCTTCCTCGTCTTTTTTATTTATTTATTTATTTTATTATTTTTTTTTAAGATAAAAACAACCTTCCAAATTGTAGGAGTTCACTGTCAATAGCAGTTCAATTGGAGATGGATTTTTTTTTTTTCAGGATGCATACTTGATACATTTTTATTACTTTAAAAAATTTTATGAATTGACAGAATGAAACATTTTTTAAATTGGCTTGTGGCACTTGATAAGCCCGAGGGGAATATCTATTCCATGCATTTGGGACAAGTTATCAATGTATCATTCAGGTCATGTTTTGAATTGTTAGGGTGAGAAAGTATTCCCTGTGTTCTTGGAAATTAGTATGTTACCAATGAAAACCTTTAAGGATACAAAATATTTAGCCTAGAACTTTTGTTAACTTTCTTCTTTTTTATATATTCCACACCAAATCATCCTTTACAAACAACCCCATATTACTGACACAAAATTGTAATAGAGATCTGGGTTTTATATACACACTTCAGAAGTTTTGTAGTGATACTTTTAGAAGTCTTTCACTTCAGCAAAAGGAATAAAGAAATGTGGATTACATTTTAACTAGGATCTGTTCAAATTTTAGTTCTTGAATATTAGTCTTAAATTACTTGTCTTACCTGCAAAATCATTCACATTCACATTAGCCCCTAAACTTATTAATTCTTTAACATGTTTCACATCTCCTCTAATACCTGCCTTGTGTAAGGGAGTTTCACCACGTTCATTTCTTTTATTAACTTTATCTTTATGTCACGATGAAGAACTGGAATTTTTTTTTTTTTTTTTTTTTGAGACAGTCTGACTGTTGCCCAGGCCAGACCATGGCAGCATGAAGCCTAGCTCACAGCTACCTCAAACTCATGGGTCTAAGGGATGAAAAGTAGCTGACAGGTGACCTGCCTAGGCCCAGGAGGAAGTTAACTCAGCAAAAGGAGGCCAAGAAAAATCTGAGCAAACAGCTTTGCTGAGAACCCACCTCCCCAGTTTATTACCATTCCATCATACTCTTTTGTCCAATCACATTTTCCCAAACTATTTAATTTTTTCATGAGACTTGGAGTGCAAATATACAATTTTCCCTGGGTCTTTGGGTTGGCATTCATGAAGGTTCCTGCATCACTTAAAGCCTTGTTAAATATGCAACATGGTTTTCTTTCAAGAAAATGTGTCCATAAAAGAGTTCTCTGTGGATTCTGGTTATTAAACCTTTGTCAGAGATATAACCTGCAAATATCTTCTCAAATTCTGTGGGCTGTTTGCTTGCTTTACTTACTGTGTTCTTGTGAATTACTTACTTCTATTGAACAGGATGTAAATACTTGCTCCACATAAGTACCCTAGTAAACAGAAATCTGATATATCCTTTACATTGAGGGTTAACTAAGTTCACACATTTTCATCCCTGTGGAAAGACAGAATGTTCATGTTGTGGAAAATTATTATAGTCCAGGTTAAACTGACTAAGAAGATGACCGAATGTATAGTTTCAACTGGAGTTTAGTGTCCTCTCTCATTGTTACAGACCAGGATTCTTGGTGAGGTGTTGAGGGATATGGTTTGATTCATGTGGTGAACCCACACCTTCACTCCACCAGCTTTAACATGGTGGGTGTAGTCAAGAGCATATCTCACAGCCCAGTCCACCTGGCCTCCAACTGCTGCTCCACCACATCTCTCCACATCTTTTGGAGCACTCAATCTCCAGGGAAAAATGAGTGCAGGTTTTCTGAAAGAGTATAGGGAGACCATGGAGAGAAAACTGGTGAGCTAATGACAGTATTTACTATAAATGTTGGCCATAATTTTATAATTTTAAATCATCAAATGCACTGCTCATATCATTGGGGTAGCCTGGAAGGGCTGCCCATATAAAATTTTATAAAAACTCAATTTGAGTCTGCTTCAGGGAGCCTCCAGAACTTGGAGAAAAGCAATAGGTAGTAGCTGTGCCTATTGTAAATGAGTCTCTTGGCATAGTTTAGCAAGTTGTCTATTTAAGGCTTGATTATTCTTTCAAACTTTCCAGAAGACTGTGGCCCCCACACAGTACATAGCTTCCAGTGAACACCTAGAAACTTACAGATTGGGTTATGTCATAAATAAAAGATGGTCTCTTATCACTCTTCAGGCTACTTGGAAGTCAATATCTAGAAATAATTTCTTTTCATAACATTTTAACTACTTCTGTGGCCTTTTCAGTCCTTGTGGAAAAGCCTCCACCAATCCCCCAAAAGTGTACACAAGTACTAGTAAATATTGAAGTCCTTGGCTTGCCTGGACCTGCGTAAAGTCCACTTGTCAGGCCTCAAATGGAATGGCCCCTTGATATTGTTGTGACATTTTTGGTTTCTGATTTTCAGGTTTCAGATTAATCTTAAGGCAAATCAGACACCAGTTTGTGATCTCCTTTATATGTTGTGGCAGGTACTGTCCTATCAGCCAGGGTATGATTAAATCAGCCAGCACCTCTTGGCCATAATGTGTCGTCTCATGCAGCCTTTTAATCACCAGATAACTGAGAGCTTTAGGTAGCCAGATTATTCCCCACACTTAACACAAACATCTTGATGAATGTCCATAGAAATGTACACCTGTGGAGCGACAGATTCTAGAAAGATAGAGTCCATTTCTATCACTACAGAAAGGACCCCCAGGCTCCTTCCTGGTTCATATTTCATCACCAGCAGGAAATACTGTTTTGAACATCTATCACCAGAGGTTATCTTTGTCTGATCTTGAACCTTCTAAAGGGTACTATATTAATTTCCATTGTGACTGGTTTCTTGTCCTCAGTGTAATGCTTTTGAGATACAGCTGTTGTTGCATGTCAGCAGTAGCTCCTTTTTTGTCGTGAAGGTGTATTCCATTTTATGAATATACTGAGCTTGATTTATCCATTGTCTTGTCAATAACAGTAGGGTAGTTTTCAGATACAGGTTATTAGGGACATATATGCTATAAATATTTGTGAAGATAACTTTATTATGAACATACACACTCATTTAAGTGTGGGTTTGTTTAACTTTATGAGAAACTGCCAAATAGTTTCCTCATGTGTTTTTATTACATTCATCCTACTAGCATTTATGAGAAATGCCAAATCTTATCACAAAAAATGGTTTCCACATGTTCATAAACCATTATGCCCTAAAGAAATATGGACCAATTTTCTGAAAATCACACCCATTAAAAACGAAATCATTTGGATTGAAGAAAGATGTTCTGTAATAAAAAAACATAATCAATCTTTTTAATGTTTGATAGTTGGCAGCTGTTAGCTTTAACATCCCCTCCTTCTGTTCTGCCACACACCAGGTCATGCTGATAAAAAAGTATGGGCACTCCCTCCTTTGTTGTGCCTGGGACCCCTTACTCTTGTCCCACCCTCTGGGTGTATCTTATTTTTATTTGGGTAATTTTGTTTGAGTGGCAAAGCAATTGTTTAGTTAGGATTTCTCAAATTATCACCTCTTCTGCTACCTGTGTTGTTACAATCTTTTCAGCACTACCATGTTCAGATTTTTTTTTTTTATTAAGTCAAATATACATAGATAACAAATACATTTATGCCTATGTAGGGTACAATGTATTGATTTTCTTATACAATTTGATGTGCTTACATCAAACCAATCAATACTTTATTATTGTGTTAAGACATTTATGTTCTATACTTGACAGATTTTTGTACCCTTTAAATATGCTCCATAGGTGTGAGTCCACCTTTTACTTCCCTCTATCAAACCTCCCTGACATAAAAAAATGTTCATCATCTTTAATTATCATAGAAATTCAAATCAAAACTACTTTGAGATACCATCTAACTCCATCTTTCATGTTTACATGGATGGAGCTGGAACATATTCTTCTTAGCAAAGTATCTCAGGAATGGAAAAAAAAATTATCCAATGTACTCAGCCCTACTATGAAGCTAAATTATAGCTTTCACATGAAGGCTATAACTCAACTATAGCACAAGACTATGGGGAAAGGGCCAAGGAAGGAGAAAGGAAGGGGAAGGTTTTGGTGGAGGGAGGGTAATGGGTGGGGCCACATCTATGGTGCATCTTAGAATGGGTACAGGTGAAACTTACTAAATGTAGAATAGAAATGCCTACATACAGTAACTAAGAAAATGCCATGAAGGCTATGTTGAACAGTTTAATGAGAATATTTCAGATTGTGTATGAAACCCGCACATTGTACCCTTTGATTACAATAATGTACACAGCTATGATTTAACAATAAAACTAAATAATTTTTTTAAAAAAGTTCTTTACAACACACACACCAAAGAAAAGAGTAGCCCACATCAGAAAATTCCAAAACTTCAGATGTTGGCATGGATGTGGAGAAAATGGAACACTTCTCCACTACTGGTGGAAATGCAAACTAATATGGAACTTTTGGAGAACACTCAGGGATATAAAAATTGACCTGATGTTGTATTTCTCTATAGGAATATATCCAAAAGACCCAAAATCACTTTGCAAAAAAAGAAATTTGCACCAGATTATTCATTGCAGCTCAATTCGTAATAGCCTGTTCAGATTATTTTATTAACAAGTGTTTTAGTCTGGGCACAGTGTCTCAAGCCTGTTACCCCAGCACTTTAGGAGGCTAATGCTAAAGCATTCCTTGAGGTCAGGAGTTCCAGAACACCCCATCTTTTCTAAAAATAGAAACATTAGCCTTGTGTTGTGGTGGATACCTATAGTCCCAGCTCTCAAGACTCTGAGGCAGAAGGATCACTTGAGCCCAGAAATTTGAGATTGTTGTGAGCTATGTTGATGCCATGGCACTCCAGCCTGGGCCAACACAGTGATACTCCATCTAATAAAATGGTTATGGCCCCTCATATATGGATCTTTGCTCCACTATCTATACCAAAGTGTGCTAGAGATAGATGTATCCCTAAGGCATGAAATGACCACCAGCCTTTTGCTCCTGGAGAGACTGGAAACAACACACTTATACAGACTCTTGGTTTATAAATTTAACCTTCATGTAACTTTAAAAAAGCTTCTGTAAACCTTCATACAAGAGCATAGATTGCCTTTCAATTTCTTTCTTTTTTTTTGAGACGGAGTCTCTCTATTCGCCTTTAGCAGAGCACCGTGGCATCATAGCTCACAGAAACCTCCAACTCTTGGGCTTAAGCAATTCTCTTGCCTCAGCCTCCCAAGTAGCTGGGATTACAGGTGCCTGCCACAACACAGGGCTATTTTGTTCTTGTTGTTGCTGTTGTTGTCACTGGCTGGGTTAGAACCCACAGCCCCTGTGTATGTAGCCAGCACCCTGGGCACTGAGCTACAGGTGCTGAGCTTGTTTGTGAAATTTTTTTATCTAAGACAAATCATTAAATCAAATTTTCACTATTTCTATTTGTGCACTGGACTCAATTAATCTCTTTTTTCTTAAATATTCATGTTTATATTTCACTGATTTTTCATGAATGTTGTTATTTCTTGAATTCTATGCCCAAAAATAAATGGAGACATCCTAAACTCCCAAACTTTGGTATAGGACCCTTCTGAAAATAGGATCTTTGCAAAATAAATTCATTAAGATAACATCATTCTCAATTAGGATGCTCACTAATCCACTATGACTGGTGTTATTATTAAAAGAGACACAAAGACCTGCCGATTATATGTGGACATACATATGGGGTGATTAAGCTGTGAGTTGGGGGAGTGAGGCATGTCCTAGCTGAGGAATTCCACAGGCAGCCAATCACATCAGAAGGTGTTATAAAAGGGTATGGGACAGAGAAGGACATGGGACAGGGTCTTTCTGGAACTTCCAAGCAGTGTACAGCCCTGATGACACCTGACTTGTAGCCTCCAGAATAAATTTCTGATGTTGTAACCCTCCTTGTTTTTGGTACTTTGTTATAGTAGCCCTAAGAAACTATAATCAATTTAAGATACTCTTTCTCTGAGTACATTGTTGGTAACAACCACAATTTGAATTCGTGTTTTTCCAGATTTAATCTGTGTTCTCTAGTATATATATTGTGTGTGTGTTTGTGTTTGTGTGTGTATTTAAGGAGGTTTCTTTTGTGAAGAATCAACATTGTTAAAATGTTCATACAACCCAAAGCAATCAATAGAAGTAATGGGAATCCCCATCAAAGGCACCAACCACATACCTTGAATGACTTGAAAAAATGTACTTCATTTCATATGGAAAAAGAAAAAAAGAAAAAATTTCACACAATTTTTAAAAATAAAAGAAAACCTGAAGGTATCATGTAACCAGATTTCAGGGTAAACTGGAAGTCTATATGCTATAACTCTAATCAAAACGGCATGATACTGGCACAAAAATAGACACATAGATCAATGCAATAGAATAGAGAATCTAGAGATGAACTCACATTTTGAGTTTGCATTTTTGATAAACAAAAGCATGCACTGGGGAAAACAATCCATACTTAATAACTCGTGCTGGAGAGCTGGTTTGCCACATTTAGAAGACGGAAACTGGACCCACACCTCTCACCGCTGACAAAAACTGACTCTCTGGATAAAACATTTAAATTTAAGACACAAAACAAACAAAAAAAATTATAGAAGAAAGTTTGGGGGAAACTCTTTAAAAAATTGGTCTCATAAAAGATTTTTTTTTATTATAAATCATAGCTGTGTACATTAATATGATCATGGGGCACCATACACTTGGTTCATAGACCAATTGACACATTTTCATCACACTGGTTAATATAGCCTTCCTGGCATTTTCCCAGTTATTTTGCTAAGACATTTACATTCCACACTTGCCAAGATTTACATATACCCTTGTAAGATGCACCACAGGTGTAATCCCATCAATCCCCCTCTCTCTGCCCACCTCCCCCCTTTCTCCCCACCCTTTCCCCCTTCCCCCTATTCTTAGGTTATAACTGGGTAATTGCTTTCATGTGAAGGTCCTAAATTAGTAGGGGTGAGTACATTGGGTATTTTTTCTTCCATTCTTGAGACACTTTACTAAGAATATGTTCCAGCTTCATCTATGTAAACATGAAATAGGTAAAGTCTCCATCTTTCTTTAAGGCTACATAGGATTCCATGGTGTACATATACCAAAATTTATTAATCCATTTGTGGATAGATGGGAATTTGGGCATTTTCCATGACTTAGCAATTGTGAATAGGGCTGCAATAAACATTCTGGTACAAATATCTTTATCATGTTTTGATTTTTGGTCTTTTGGGTATATGCCCAGTAGAGGAATTACAGGATTGAATAGCAGGTCTATTTTTAGATCTTTAAGTGTTCTCCATATATCTTTCCAAAAGGAATGTATTAATTTGCATTTCCACCAGCAGTGCAAATGTGTTCCCTTTTCTCCACATCCATGCCAACATCTCTGGTCTTGGGATTTTGTGATATAGGCTTATCTCACTGCAGTTAGATGATATCTCAAGGTAGTTTTGATTTGCATTTCTCTGATGATTAAAGATGACGAGCATTTTTTCATACATCTGAAGGCCGTGCACCTGTTTTCTTCAGAGAAGTTTCTCTTCCAGTCCCTTGCCCAGCCTTAGATGGGATCCCTTGTTCTTTTCTTGCTAATGTGTTTGA